>JAQFXM010001857.1:0-28638 GCA_034693345.1 Entomobrya multifasciata
TACTAAAAATGCACCATTAGTAGTATTTAATAATTATCTAAACACGTTTGTAGTGATATCCTCACTTGAACTGCAACTGGACACAATCAGATGTTCACTGCTGCTTCACTGTAGTTGACTGATGCTGATGGTACTGCTTGCATGAGCACGAACAAAGCAGGGTAGACTGGCTGCAATGAAAAAATGTTTAATTATTAAAATGTACTAAAAATGCATCATTAGTAGTATTTAATAATTATCTAAACACGTTTGTAGTATTATCCTCACTTGAACTGCAACTGGACACAATAAGATGTTCACTGCTGCTTCACTGTAGTTGACTGATGCTGATGGTACGGCTTGCATGAGCACGAACAAAGCAGGGTAGACTGGCTGCAATAAAAAAATATTTAATTATTAAAATGTACTAAAAATGCACCATTAGTAGTATTTAATAATTATCTAAACACGTTTGTAGTGATATCCTCACTTGAACTGCAACAGGACACAATCAGATGTTCATTATGGCTTCACTCCAGTTTACAGATGCTGATGGTACTGCTTGCATGAGCACGAACAAATCAGGGTAGACTGGCTGCGATGAAAAAATATTTAATTATTAAAATGTACTAAAAATGCACCATTAGTAGAATTTAATAATTATCTAAACAATTTTGTAGTAATATACTTACTTACACTGAGCACAATCGGAGATTGCTTATAACTTGCACTGGAATGCTTGGGAAGGAAAGCAAAAGTGAAATGTACTGAAAATTTAAATTTACTACTAAATTCTGCTCTGATTAATTGAGTGTGTGTGCTTATTGCATTGCAGGGGTTAAGCATTGCATCAGCTTTCATTCCCGCCTAAAGTCGTTGCGCAGTGTTTAGTTCTGCTTCAGAGTTGCAAGCTCGCAGTAGAAACAGTGGGGTCATCCATAATACATGTGCACGCTTTTTCATAATGATGACAACATCAATCATCATGTTCATGTTAACCTTATGCAGTATAGTTAGCTGCAATGCATAATGGTCGTGCAGAGAGTATCCTATTTATTTTTTATTCATCCAAAAAGTGTAACGTATCATATGAACGCCAGTGATATCACTCCGTTGCACGCTTTATAGAATACTGATCTCACACAAACGATATATAATATTTAATATAACTGATATGATAAGCAAACTCAGGTGAACTTTAGGACAGGACAAATAAAAGCCAATGACCAGAGGATGATGGTAAGTGATGACTGTGAGGATGATACAATGAATTGAACACTCATTACAAGTATTTTTTACATACTTTACAATAACAAATTAATATGGAGTTCAATGTAATTTCTGAAGTGAAAAACACGACCCTCCCAACACAATAGGGACAACATGTGGGGTATTAAGTATCATCATCATTTAACGCGTGTTAACGTAGTTATGTGCACGTATGGGTAGACAGTCTCTCTCACCTCTCACCAGGTGAGGTGATCATCATAATAAGTCTTTCATTGTACTTGGCATTTTTTTCGCATATTACAAGAATACAAATACAATTTTTTTCTTCTTTATCTACTGGCTGGGGGTGATTATGACGAGAATAAATTGTAGTAGTGAATAGAACAATTTTGTGACAAGAGAAAATGGGAATTGGTTTAGTATAATAATCCTCGTCGTGTGTGGTTTTCTGTGGTCACATGTATAAAAGTAATAACAAGTGGCTCTCTCACACCACTGCACTATCCCCTTAAGCATCATCATCATCATCGCCATCATCGAGAAGTCGTAACTACATCTGCAAACATCAATGTCCGATAACCATGCTTGACTCCTTGATAAGCTCTGAGTTCGCTATAATATGTGGATATGTACGATATGGAAAATGAATTCATTTGCTACACACTTTTTTTCTTCTATCTACGCGACAAACTATGTGTGTATGGAAAGCGCACAAAAATGGTATAAACAATTTTTTTTTCGCTGAACAAGCAAAACTTACATTGAAATATAAAGCAGCAATAAATTATTATATTATTTTTACATTAAAAGAAACTACATTTGCAAGTGTGTTTTAAATGCATTTGATGTAATAATGGTCGATACAGAATTCATAGTCTTTTGCAAAGTTATTAGAAGTCGAGAAGCGTCTGAAAAAAAATATCGTTTGCTCCTCGGCAGCGTCAACGTCAACACAAGTAACAATCTCATCCTCACCCAACAAGTTTAATACATGTACATAACATTAATAAAATATATAATATTATAATACTAACTGCCTTATACTTAATAGTTATAATAATATAAGTAACTGATTTTGACATCAGTTAAGTATAATACGTTTAATAATATTTGTGTACATATTATTTTTTATTCCACAGAACTCTTTGTTTGCAAATGTAATCTGCCCTTTTTACACGCGTGCAAAATCTGTATAACAGCAGCATCATCGTCAAGAGAGGCACTGCATTTAACACGGCGATATATAATATACATTTTTCAATATATCAAACACCAACACAATTTTCTGTGCTACTACCAACTCTTCAGTCTGATCATAGTGATCATCCTAAAAATAATTGTAATCAGTCAACACGAGTCTGTTCTGAATCACAAAAATAATTTGTGCAAGCATTTTCCTGGGTACTTACAAAAAAATTGCATACACAGTTTATATTCGACTAGATCAGTCAATCAGTTGCGATTTTAGTCATGTTGAGTTTTACCATTTCTTTTTAACGTAAGAAGAAATGCATGAATAACAATCACATGAAGAGTGTCACAGCGAATAACAAGCAGAAAGAACTGGAAACGTGCTAGGAAAAAGAAAGTGAAATTGTATGGCATATATAGAAAAGCAGGAAAGCAAGATTGTTACGAGGTTATCGTGCCCTTCTAAGGTCATCACTGTAAGTATATCCATTTTTTGTATATGTAACTATTATGAATTTATTAGGCCACGATAACTAGACTGATAGAGAAAATGTACTGGAATTAAAATTTAATGTGACTTTTAATCACTGTTTTGAATTTCGGAAAGATTTTTGTAAGATGTCATTATTCCTTGGGCACTAAAAGGCTCATATTTTCATTCTTTCAGATAAATGAAGTCTGCAAAGTCGCCACCACCTTTAATACCTTCGAAAGAAATGACAGGGCATACAGAACTGATAATGAATGATCCTTCAGATGTGTGGATTTCTCAATGCGACCTAAGTTTTCACAAGATTTGTACATCTACAGTAAACGGAAGTAGCTTTTGCCTGCAAAATGTTTCTGGTTACGCAAAAGCCGGTCAGATACTTGCCATCATGGGGCCAAGCGGTAGTGGGAAAACTACACTGCTTAGTAGTCTTTCTGGAAGATCCCACCTGAAATCTGGTGCTGTATACATAAATGGAGATGTGATTTCAAAAAAGGTTCAGAGAACAAGGCTTGGGTATGTCATGCAAAATGACATATTCTTTCCTACACTAACCCTCCGGCAAACCCTTGCCTACACGGCATACCTTCGTCTATCAGATAAGAAATACTTGACATGCGCAGACAAACTGAAGAAAGTAGATGACATCATAGAAACCCTTGAATTATACCAATGTCAGCATTCCATTGTTGGAGATGACGTCAATCGAGGTCTTAGCGGGGGAGAGAAGAAACGACTTAGTGTGGCCTGTGAACTTATCACAGATCCCAGTATTTTACTTATTGATGAACCCACGTCAGGGTTAGATAGCTGCACTGCAGGCTATTTGATAAACATTCTCAAACAATATGCTCAGAAATCATGCAAGACTATTGTAATGACAGTACATCAACCTTCTTCACGTATGTTCCAAATGTTTGACTCGCTGCTACTCCTTTCCAACGGAAGAACAGTTTACTTTGGTTCAACTCAAGAAGTCGTCCCATACTTTGCCGGTCTTGGCATGCATCTAGAGAACAATTATAACCCAGCCGAATTCCTCCTAGAAAAGATGAAATCTGACCAGAATAAACTTCAACTTTGTTGGGAAGATAATCAAAAGCGGAACAATGGCTGTTGTACATTGGAGTCAAGCGATTGGGACACATCTACAGATTCCATATATGACGAGTGGCAAACGTCATTTAGCACACAAGTAAGGGTGCTCGCGGAAAGAAATATTTTGTTAGCCAGACCAAGAATTTTTGCAACTATCAACCTGGTCCAAACCATTACCCTTGCATTTATTAGTGGGCTTGTATGGTTCAATACACCCAGAGAGGAGCCTTACATTACAGACTTGGAAGGCTGGATGTTCTTTTCGTCACATTATTGGATGCTATTTGTTCTTTTTCAAGCCCTGTGGTCCTTGCCAAGTAAGATATTATAAGAAAATTTACTTCTGGTTTTTTATGTAATTTATTTTATATTTTTATGAATTACTGATTCATATATTATTTTCTATTAACAGCGGAACGTGCGATGATCCAGAAAGAGAGAAAATCTGGAGCTTACCGATTCTCATCTTACTTTATAGCTAAGTTTGTAGAAGCCCCTTTAGAAGTAATCCTGCCATGTTTGTACCTCATCATTTGCTATCCATTTATTGGAGGAAGGCGATTCACTGCATTTGTTGGTATACTATTAAATCAGATATTATCGTCCCTCGCTGCTCAAAGTATTGGAATTTTCCTTGGCTCTGCTTTGGAACCGAACACAGCCACCACAACAGCAGCAATTTTCACCGTTGCAGCTCAACTTCTTGGAGGATACCTGACTAACAATATACCAACTTACTTAAAGGTATCATCCCTTGTCTACAATGGCCTGCGAAACATGCAAATAATTGAATTTCATTTTGGGGTTCCAATTACATGTGGTTCTCATAGTCTATTTCCTAGCTGTTTTGGTAATGTAACAAGTGCAGTAGTTTCCAAAGGCATTTTTATTGATCCCCAAGATATCCTCGAGAGAAATAACTTGTCAGGTTTTGTATTTCCATATTGGAGTCATTCCGCTGTTCTCTTTGCATTCATTTTAGTATTCAAAGTACTTACATTTTTTGTGCTGAGAAAAACTTTGTAATATTTTGAGTTATAAAAAGAGTGTAAATTTTTTAAATGTATGGATAAAATATTGTACATAGTAGGCTTATATTATTAAATCCCCTTTTGTGCATTTATTGATTTATGTATGAATTTTTGTATTATTCCTTATTATTTTAAACGTACGGCATTGTTAAACGTTTCCTGTGAGCTTACATTAACAAGGTACGTAGTAAAAAGCCACATGTATGTAACATGTAATATTTCTGTGATAAGTAGATTGAATAAAAGCATATACATGGAATAAATATCTATATTATGTTCTAGAATAAGTAATGCAACCAAATCATATTAGAAATTTTAAAACATTGTACAGGATTTGTATTATATAAAATTCTTTGTGGACTAAAAACTTATGATCCTAAAAGGTTTGTGACACAATATAATGACATCATTCTGAATTTATTAAATAATTGTTGATCTTTATACCTCAATATAATAAAATATCGTTATTTTGTTAAACAAAATTGTGAGTTCATTCAATTATCTGCATATTTGTCTATTTTATTTCATACAAATAACGGTCAGTAATACCAGTTTGAGCCGCACTTAGTTTTTTAAAAAGTTCTCAACTATAACACAACAGTGTCATGATAGTAAATATATTTATTGAATGCTTCCCTGTTAATTAGCACAATTAGCACAGCTACCTAACAATAATTATCATCCGAACAAGTTCATACTTCAAGCTCTCTCATATCTGTAACTTGGAATTATTAAATGGGATCAAGCAAATAATTCAAATAGGGACCAACTGTATCAAGATCTTCAATTCAAAAGACAACTTCATTTAGTTGTCTGCAACCAGTGCATAAAATAGTGTTTCTCCGTTAGAAATTTCTAAAATATTGGTACTTACTATGATGGATAGAACAATTAACGAGTTTCCTATTCACGGAGACACAACATTGTCAATGATATTTCCGGCTCTTGTCCTATCTCTTCTTCCTATAGAAAATGTTAACGGTGGAATTTTCTCTAGAATCACAATGACAGGAATGACAAGTAAATGGTATCTTCGGCTCAGCCATTTTGAGGCAATTTTTGTTGGACTAGTGGTATTACAGGTATATCCTTCGTTTTGTGTCCTGTGTCATTGTTGTTTTAACCGTATGGATTTTTTTGCATTTATTTCTATATTTACGACTGCGCACGTATTTTTGAGTGTTTTTATAGATATTTGTGATGCGTTATTTCCTAATATTACCTCTGGATCTTTCTAAGTTAATTGATGATGGAACGCTACTAGCTACTTCTGTCTCGAGGAAAAAACGAAGAGTTGGGGTGGATTCTAAGGACATGGAACAATTACGATTATCCGAATCAATGTTTTCGGTATGAAAATAGTAGAGTCTCTATAAAAATGTATAAATCACAAGAAAAATTGTTTGAAAAATGAAACGTATTTAGATCCTGAGACGATTGGACGAGAACGACTGTTTTGTAAGAACACTTTGCGAGTTGGAATATGACAGTAGCAATGAGGTCGTCAATTTTGGCAAGCTTCCTAATTTGCTTTCTATTCTAAAAAGGTTTGGAGTAAATATTACAATACCTGTTATTCGAAAAAGCTTTAAAAACCACTATATAAACAGAAAGCAATTTGTTCTGGTGCACACATTTCTTATGTAACAGATTGGGAAAACGAAGGATGAAGTTTGACATGCCTCAAAATAACATGACCATATCAGAAAGAAAAGTTATCGATGAGTTCGCTGATGCTGTTCTTCTTGGATCTGGATATTCAACAGAAGTGAATTCAAATGTTTGCACAAATATTCTAGGGAACAAAAACATTTGCGCCTTTCACTACTCACTTTGTGATGCAGACAAAAACGAATTGTTAGGATATGTTAAAAATATAGTACCATTTTTATCATGAAACCTATTTTAGTGAATAAGTAAAGTGTGAAATTTTTCGTTTCTAGTTTATTTTATTGATAGCACGTTTATTTGCATTTTATATATGAAGTTATACATTTATGAAATATGAAAGTTAATTAAGCACTGACATTTTTTTGTATGATGTTTGTAAAAAACAACCCAGGTTATATGCTATTTGTACAGATTCTATGAATATTCTACTTTTTAGCGAACTCGTTCCAAACTAGGTTTTACAGAGCAATCACTTGCTGTTGATGCGCCGTCACAAGGCTCTTCCTGTTGTACCTTCTTCCAATGCTTTCCTTGTAGTTCAATACTTCCAGGCTCAAACTTTCTCCTGTTTTCAGACGCAAACTGGAACCGGTTGGGAGCCTGTCTTACCGTGGATTCACTTTTTCCAGCTTTTGAAATCAAGTCAGTTTTATTTGTTGAGCGCACATTACCCATTGACATGAATCCACGTGAAGGGAGCTTCGAAGTAAGACTTCGGGATGACCGCGCGTTTGTTTGGATATTCCGGATATTTGAGGAAACATAATCCACTCTGGCATTATGAGGAGACTTTGATTTAGTCCTTGTGATATTACGGTAAGAAGGCCTGTTGTCCCTCTTAGTATTTTGAGGTGACTTTGATTGATCCCTTGCAAAATTACGGGTTGAAGGTTTGTTATCCCTCTTGGTATTATGAGGAGACTGAGATTTGTCCCTTGTAAAATTCCGATTTGAAGCTGCATTAACTTTCTTTGGGTTATGAGGCGATTGTGATTGACCTCTTGCAATGCTACGATTGGAATTTGTTTTATCTCTTTTTACATTGTGAGGGGACTGGGATTTATTCCTTGAAAAACTACGCTGCGAACGCTTAGTTTCGACCTTGCGTAAAGGGAATTTTTGTGGCTTTTTAGTTTGTTCCTTTTTGTGGACGGGTAGTTGAGGCGCCGACACTGTCCCTTTAGCGGAAAGACGTTTTGCGAAGAAAACTTGTGAGTCGCCTCTTATCGATTTTGAGCGCATGCTTTGATTAGACACTGAATGAGGAATACTCCTCCTGTCACTTTTTCTTCTACCTTTAGTACTACCACCCATGCTGTCTGATGTACTGTGTCCTGCTCCTGACGAAGCTCTCCTAGACCTGGACCCGCCAGACCCTCCTCCAGCAGCCTTTATTCTTGCAGCCATTGACCTCAGAGCTTGTCTTCTAAAACGGCCATGCAAGTTTAATATACGTCGTGTCCTAAATTCCCTCGAGATATCAGAAGCCACTTCGTTTAAGCGACTGTCACTATAAGGATCTCGTCGCCAGACATCTTGCAAGCGATGAATACTTTTCGTTGTGGATCGAGGTCGTGGTGTATGATCCACATCTTGAAATAGTGGATGTACTTCAAATTCGTCGTCGGAATCCTTTCGCAAAAACAACAATTCAACTTAATTATCTAACTTATGATCTTTTTAATTACTCACTACTACCTCGGTTGAAAATTTGCATGCATATTTTTATCTTACATAGTCCTGCCTCTCCTTTATTTTTCTGGATAAGTGCACAATATCCTCATGCGTCTCTGCACTTCTTTCAACCAAATCAGACTTTTCTCTGGAATACTCTTTCGTACTATCCTCACCTTCTGACTGTGTCACATTGACTGACCTCAATAAAGCCTCTGATGTGGTCTCACCATATAAACGAAATATTCCGGAACCATTATTTCCTCCGCACTGGCTGGGTGAAAAATGACCCACCGTTGTACTAGTGACTGATTTAAATGATCTGGTCGCGGAATCGGGAGCAACTGAATCTATATCTGTTATAGAATCATCCTTTGGAAAAGGCTCCCTAGAAAATAGAATGTGAAGGAGTTTTTCTTGAATGTCCCCTCCAGCAGATAAATTTGAACCAAGTGAGCTTCTGCTTCTGTTATCACTTGTTATAGTGGTCGTGGTGTCACCAGGTGTAAAGAAGATGGAGTCTTGTACATCCAATTCAAAATTCCACTTATCTCCTTTACGCACATCTCCAGCAGAGCTACTTACGTCCTCTGTTTCTCCAAGGGCTTTAGTTTTGCTAACAGGAACAGGACTTGGTAAGGATTTCTCGGAAGGATTGATTTCCTTCTCAGATTCAGATTTGTAATCCCTGCATACATACACAACAGAAAAAATTTACATTTGAATTGATGCAGGGCAGGAGCAAAAAAAACATGATTGTCTTATTTCATTTTTCACTTACAATGTAGCTTGAGTAGTAGCCGAGCTGGTCGATACCCAGCTTTTTTCTGAAAGTAAATGGCCAGTAGCATCAAATTCTCTAAGAAATGGATCCAAAACACTTTCTCTTTTAACCCTTGGTAAAAGTTCAATTGCTCCGCGTGACCATGTATCAAATGCCAGAGGTAACGGAGGCTCATCGCTATGAAAGACTTTGTTAATCTTGTCAGATAAAACTTTCACTTTTAAGCCAGTGTCCTGATATTCTGCCTCCATAATTCTGAGCCACGTATTCCTCAATTCATAGCTGACGTTCACGGGTGCTGAAGTAATGAAAAATCTTTCTGCGCATGCCAACCATGCAGAATCGAAAAAATCTGAAACTGCATGTCGTACTGCTTCCTCGCATTCCTTAGACACTTTTTGCTTTCCTTTTAATCGAAATACATCGGCATGGTCTTCAAAAAGTGGGTCGGAGTCATCCGGATGACTACCTTTTGAAGATTGGGATTGAGAGCCACTTCGCTTACGTGTCTCAGTAACTTTCTTCTTTTTGGAATTACGAGCAGTTCTCTTCTCTTTAACATCTTTGACCGTTTTAGCCTTGGCGCTGTCGTCCTTGGACCTTCGTCCTTTATTTTCAGACTTTTTTGCTTGCTCTTTGGCCACTTTCAGCTTTCCTACCATTTTCTTCAATTAAATAGACTGTTATTCGGTGAGAGATGGTGTTTTAATGAACGTTACGATGAGTTTTTGATGTGCCCTTTGTATGTGATAATCCAAGCGAATTGAATCTAAACTCGACTGCCAATGGTGCAGTATGCAATGCAAATTTAATTGTTGCTGTCCTTCTATTTTGCTATCAATTTTGGCTGGGTGGAACAGGAGTAGGGAGTCCAAGCCTGGGACTAAAAAATATCTTCGTGATACCCCACTAGCCTTGACAACCTTTAGTTTTAAATAAGATTTTTTGCACTCTGAGACCTGACATAGGAACTTCTATGATATAACTTGTCTTCTAGCCGTGTGCACTATAACATACTCATGTGTTCATGATAATACTCATTGTGATAATGATACATTCAAATGTAAACAGTTAGTTAAAAAACAAAATTTAGACATGCGTTTATTATTATTCGAATTTTTTTTATGAATATAATTACAAGGATCAACGCGCAGCTCTGTAATTATCCAGTCCATCTTTGCTCAAGACCACTTGCCAAAGCTGTATCATGCGCGATTCAAAGCCTCCAGCGGAGGATTGTAGATAATAAGTCCACATTCGGTAGAAACGGTCACCATACTTGTGAGAAAGTGCAGGCCAGTTTTTGTTAAAATTAGCCAGCCATGCATGTAAAGTTTTAGCATAATCAGGTCCAAAGTTGTGCCAATCCTCAACTATAAAGAGCCCATTTGAGGTAGTTGTAATGTCCAAATTAGAGGGGAGATAGCCGTTAGGGAAAATGTATGTATGGAACCAAGGCTCAATTGGCACCATAACTTTGTGGCTGATTCCAATCGTGTGTAAAAGGAAAATTCCATCATCTTTGAGACAGCGATGTGCAACCTATTAATTAATTTTAAAAACATTGAAATGAGTTTTTCGTGGAAGAGTCACTCAAGCCTCCAGTAGACATAACAATTTGACACCCATACATACACACTACGTCGAAAACGTATTGGATCATCCAATATGGATGGTTATCTATTTCATCAATAATTTCTTAGTCTCACCTCAAAATATGTACGGTGGTTATGTCCCCCAACATGTTCCATCATTCCAACACTTACGATCCGGTCGAATTGCTCATTCAAATCACGGTAATCAATCAGCCTAATATCGACAGGAAGACCCTCACAAGATGTCCTCGCATATTTAGCTCCATTTTCAGATATAGTTATACCAACACATTCCACACCATAATTTTTCGCCAAATACTTGCAAAGACCACCCCAACCACACCCAATATCCAAAACTCGCATGCCAGGTTTTAGGTTTAACTTCTTTGCAATCAATTCCATTTTTTGGATTTGTGCATCATTCAAGTTATCTGACTTTGCCCAATATCCGCAGGAGTAAGTTAACCAAGGATACAAAAATGACTCAAAGAGATCATTTCCTGATAATTTAAAACCAAAAGTTGAATTTAGCACAATTAGCATTCATACACAGTGCATGCATATTTTACTCTGAGTAAAGTAAAATGGTGACAAATATTTTACCAAGATCGTAATGCTTCCTTCCAACTTCCCAGGCTTTGGATTCAGTTTGCAAATTGAAAAAGCACAAATGAATATAGTTGAGAAAACGATTCCAAGGATTCAAATATTCAAGAAATATTTTCTTTCGCATGATTCTTCTAAATAGCTCTGTCAAGTTGTCACAATCCCAACTACCGTCCATGTACGTTTCACCCATTCCCATTGAAGCTGAATTGGCAATTCTTGAAAAGAACACTTTGTCATGAATTTTGACCCGGATAATACCGTCAAATTCTGACTTCTTTCTGACATATTCTTCATCAATTGGCTTTTTGGATCCCTCATTGTTGTTATCTGTTGAATTTTTGTCAGCGTCTACTTCAAATACAACTCCCAAAGGTGCGTAGGTCCGTCTAATGTGCCTTTCCAATCGAGAGCTGAATAGCTGAAAGACCTTTAGTTCCACAAATTTGTAAGCCTGAACCAAAAACCCAACAAGGGCAAAAGGAATATCTTGGAGTCCCATTATTTAAATGAGAACTTTGAGCAAATTAATTTATTATTTTGATGATTATTGATGAAACCCACTTTCAAACTGTGAGACGGAGCCACCAAACTTCCTCAGTGACGCTCCTGAGCGACTAAAGTTGCATCATCACCTTTCAAATATTCTTCAGTCCCTTCGAAAGTTATAAAATAATGATGCATAATGATACATAATGCACGCATACTATGAAGACTTCCCTGCGAGCAAAAAACATTGAAGCAATGATGAATGAAGCAAGTATCATTTTAATTAATCATTCTCGGTTCTTCATGCTGTATTAGATGAGTTCTAGTCCAAAGAATTTGCATGTATGAGACGTTATTTTTACACATAACGTTTATCTGTTAATGTTCATCTGCCGTGGCCGTGATATACACTAACAGACTAGACGTAACGGACATTTTATGCATTTTAAAATGATTACTGAAAAGACAGACAAGGGACTTTCGTTTATGAAATATTTTCCCTGTTGAAAAATGAACGGCAAGAATAAACAATAAAAATCAGCGTCAACGACAACTAGCCCAAATATGATTTCAACCATTCATAAAGCGTCTTGAGCAATTCACTATGCTCAAGAAGACAGAGAGATGCAAATGCAAGTACGATACCCGAGATGAATTATCGTTTCTAAATAGGTTTTAGCGTATACGTTTGTGAAGATGGTCCTTATATTAGGAAATGATCATGTCGATAAGGAGGTCAATGGCCTGTTTAAAAAATAAACACTCGTGTGCTGGGGTTTTACTTCCTGCATGAATGATGTATTAATAATAGTGACCATTTTAAAGCGACTCCCTAAGATTTCGATGCTTTTTGTAGCTAAAAATAGAGAGATTAACTGCATGTATGCATGCATAGGTAGTAGTGAAGCACGACAACAACAGTGCGAGTGTCGTTATTTCTACAAATACCTTTATCGGATAGATGAGCAGAAGAGAATAGAAAGTGACCAACTTTACGACGTCCTAAAATGCTTCTACTTTCTAGAATTCGTTAACTAATATAAGGTATTATTTCAAAAATTTATTTAGTATAATGGTATTAGTATTTATTGAAATGCGTTGTTTTGGTAGTGGCTAAAACGTTAACATGAACCAACTACACATAGTTGTTTAGTTGTATCGAATATTGAACTCGGAGGACAATTATATGTGTACAGATATATCTGACCGCTGATTTGAATGCATTTGTGATAAATTGCACAGTTGACGGGATCAGGAAATGTGCCGGCCTGTGTGCATGAAAAAGGTTGCGGTGAAGTTGAAACTGCAGCTGAAGTACTTGCTTGAGGTGTGGTCACGCCTGCCGATGCGGGACAAGTTCCTACGACACAAGTACCTGCAGACTCTTGAAAGCAGGCGGAAGTTGGACAAGAGTAGAGATAGTAGTAGTATTGAGCGCCATTTAAAACGCACTGGTAGTATTTTGTCGGATCGGTTGGGTGTGCGAAAAATCCTGCTGCTGTACACACAAAGGTCGGAGGATCGGTTACAATTGGAACTTTGGTGCTGGTGGTGGTGGATGGAGTGGTTCCGGTTGATGTTGTAGTTGCAACGGTTGTCGTATCCGCGGGTAAAGTAGATGGACACTCACCTGTGGTACAAAGACTAGTTGCTACGTTAAAGTAGCTTCCTGGAGGACATTCGAAAACGTAGTATACCATTGCATCATCTAAGAGGATGCAGTTGTAATACTTTGTGCATGAGCCAGGGAACGGGTACTCTCCTTGGGAGCTGCACTTTATATCAACTGGAGGCGGAGTTGATATTGCTGGTGTTGTTGGTAGTGGGGCGCCGGTTGTATTTGATGAAGTACAGCTTCCTACCACACAGGTTCCTACGGACTCTTGGAAACAAGCGGAAGCTGGGCAAGAGTAGACATAGTAGTAGAACTGAGCGCCAATCAAGACACATTGGTAGTATTTTGTGGGATCGGTTGGATGTGCGAAAAACCCTACTGCTGTACATATAAATGTTGGAGGATTGGTTACTACTGGACCTCCCGTCGATATTGGTTGTTCAGAAGTTGTTGCTACTGTAGTGGTCGAAGAGTCAGTAGACAAAGCTGTAGATTCTGAACCGCTGGAACTGGTGGCTACCGTTGTCTCTCCAGGTACCGTTGACGCTCCAGGTGCCGTTGACGCTCCAGATGGCGTTGTTGCTGCGGAAGCAGCCGAGGTCTCTGAAGCATCGATTGTGGGAGTCGTTGGGGCAGTGGTTGGAGCTGCCGTTGTTGGCTCAGTTGTAGTGGTTGCTTCTACTGAAATAGCAAAAAAACATTTATTGTTAAAAAGTATAATCCTACTGATGGAAATATGTACTTTTGGTATATGATTGACAATTTATTGTTATCCTAGAAAAGTGCCGTAGCTTATTGTATTCGCTTACCTGGGCAGGTACCGGCAACGCATGCTTGATTTGTATTATCCCAGTACCCTCCAGGGGGGCAACATAAGTCTACCACCATCCATCCACTTACTTGAAAGCATTGATAGTAACACGTACTAGCAAACAAAAAATAAAAATTAATATATTGAGTATTGAATGGAATGTGCGCGATTTCAATGCGCTTTCAATACCAATTATCGGGATTTGCAAAAGGTACATCACTAGTGCAGTCAGCATCTGTGGGGGGTGCCGCCTGCGCTCTTGTAGCTCCCAAAAATGTCACAAGTGTGACTAAAATAGCCTGTTTTCCCCATGAAAATATTGACAAAAAGACGGGCTAATTTTTAAAAGTTTGAATAAAAATAAAAATTAAAATGCTAAATTGAAACAAATTTTACCAAAATGCTGTTAACAGTTAAAGCTTTCATTTTTCCGGTGTATTGTATAAGGATTTGTAACCTTCCAGCAACTTGCCAAACAGTGATCAAGAATCATACTTCTAACGTTATATTTATTAAATTTTGAAATAAGCTTTTATGAGTTAGTTTTATTGCACACGCAATTAAGTTAACCGCCTCAATCATGTTATGCGGATATGCTTTTTAATTGATGTTGAATCATTGTTGCACTCAAGTAATAAAAGTTTCATGACGAACAAAACCTTGATAATGCAGGTATCAAATTAAGCGCATTGCACCGAATTGAAAATAAGTGGTAAATCATTTTAAGTTGTATATTCATCCTCGTGTACTTTTTTATTTTAGCTTTGATAAATTGTCAATAATTGTATATTTCAAAATATTAATGCATTAAAAATTGAATACCTGATTACTTACTCATTAGTCATAAATACAAAATAAATATGGCGACTCGGTGTTATAAAGTTAATTACTCTAGTTAACCCTGCATATGTTGTTGGAGCTTTTTTCGTCTATGTATTACATTGGCTCTGACTTCAGTCAATGAGGCTTTCATCCCAGCCCACATCTCCTGTGAAGTTGGTATAATTTGGTAAGCTGGTAACAGGAATCCGAATAAACCATAATCTCTTAACTCAATTGCGTAGGAGTAATCAACTCCTATTGACTTAAACCAATCTGATGATGATCCAGCTGTCGTATACCTGTTTAGTAATAAAAGCATATTTGCACAAATTAAATACTGCATAATGCATCATCATCACATGATTCCCTTTGATAAGCAACAATTAAAATTTTAAATTGCTTACAGTGTTTCGCGTATACTACCAACTCGATATTTTGTTCCATGAACTGCATGAAGTGCCTCATTACCAATATTGGCTATCCTCATCTAAATTGGGATTAAAATTTCACATACGTAAATCATAAAAACCTTGATACTCTGGATGATGATTAGTATATGTAAACAATATGAGGTAATAGAGTTCACTTTATGATTACCATTTCCTCGTAATCTTCTGGACGTTCTGAAGTAAAGCCCCATGGTGTCATCCATTTCTTAACAGAAAATATGCATATAATATTTTAAACTGATAGAAAAGATGCGGATAAATTTGATGATACTAGAAATATTTATTACCTGTCCAAAAGAATGCAAACTGAAATAAAATTTCCAAGAAATATCAGGATTTCCTTCAACAAAATCTTTGATAGCTTTAGTTTCAGGTTCAGAAAAAGGGGTCGACCCTGCATAAATCAGGGAACAAGGGTTGAATCCTGCTCCTCCCCACTCTTTCCAATGGAATCCGAAATTTCTGTTTAGATCAATCCCCCGACACCCAACCAAATCTAGTAACAAACCAAAAAAAACTGTTGTAGTCTCACATTACCCCCAGCGTGGTTTTAGATTGTACAGTCGTAGTTGAAGATGTGGATTTAGTATGACATTTAGAATGAATATAATTCAGAACCTGTTAAAAAGCTAAAGCTTTTCCTAGATTTCCTCCAAAATCGGTTATAATTACAAGAATGGCGATAACCATCAGGATTAAGTATTGGCAAAATGTAGAAATCATAGGTGTCCAGCAAGTCCTCATTCAATGAAACATTCCTCGCTAGCTCATTAATTATATAGGTGGCAACCGCCGGGGAAATCCACTAAAATAATTTAATGCATCATTATGCGCATCATTTTAACAGAACCGCATTTTAGTTTGTTGTTTTTACCTCGCGTGCGTGAACTCCTATAAATTACATTTAAAAATCAATTTTAATTTATTTCTTAAAGTTTTTCATGCAGTACGACGTTCAAAATGTTGCAAAAATTTCATACCCCCGTCAATGAAAACTCCGAATTTGTCTTCTGATTTGCCTCTAGATATTTTAATCAATTGAAGTGGTTGGTCTTCTACACTTTGACCAATATTAATTACTTCCACAAGATCACGGTACTGTGACTGTAGCTGGTACATCCATGCGAAAATCTGAAATAAAGATTTCAAATTCCACAGTTCAAAACCAGATTTACAGCTAAACAAATATTTAACGCTTTCAATCTTACAGTTTCTGGATAATGATAAGCGTCCCATGTCATCTCAGTGGCCCTAACAAGGTTATTTTGTTGACTATCCGCCAATCTGAACATGGCATAACGAATTTATAATTTATTTAAAGCTGTGCACACAGTAAAAATATAAAATATGGTGAAATAAAGTCTTACCGAAAGACATCATCAATTATAACTCGACCTTTTAAGCGAAATCGACTAAGAAATCTAGTAAACTTGATCCGTTGCTCAGTTGTTACTAAAACATTTGTAGATTCATTGAGGGAGGGTGATCCCCAAAAATCAAAGTCCTCCTTCTCGTACAATCGAACAAGAGCTTTTAACTGGTCTTCAGTTTCTGCAACCACGCTCATAACACGCGATCTAACAAAAAGAAGTCCAATGAATATAATTGAATACAAAATGACAAGTTTTTTCGAAGTCCCGATCATTTATGGTTGTCTGTTTTAAGGGTTACCCAGAAAAGTCTGACGTTCTCAGGGTTGGTCGTTTGGATGATGTCACATCCGGAATTATATATATAGCACTATATACTACGATTAAAATTACTACGTAGGACTTCATGATAAAAATTATTTAAAAGTAAAATCCAAGAACGACTGCAAAAAATCATTCTTTCCGCTACGAAAGTTGAGGGTGAAAAACAGAACCAAAAGAAAGAGTTGTACAATTTTAGGATTTTTGGTACTCTTATGACTAAATCAGGACTATTTTCAACAAAACTATTGCATTATTATCGTTTTATTTCATACATACACAGATACAACTTTCATTTTCATGGACCTGAAAATAGTGATCCTAGTAATCCTTGTACAACCTCACGACCTGACCTAGTATCATCCCACATACCAAATTGTGTTAAGAACGCACGTGTAACTTTAATAGATCGAGTGTTTTTCTTAAGGGAACTGGGCAATACAATTTATGCAACTCTTAAGTTTAAGTCCAGGGCAATAGGTTCTTAGAAGAAAAGGTTGAAAAGAACCGTTGCATACATACAATTGTATGGCGTGTATTGTTCAATGTATTCTTGTACATTGTTACCTGTTAGCCTGTAACAAGTTGTCCTGTTATAAATACTCTTCATTTTTCTCATTAAGATTTTAAATGCCTTATTCACAATACCTACAAATCGGTCTGACCACAAAATGTCTACATACATGACATTATTTTGAAGTACATACACATTTTGTAGTATGCATAAGTATTTGTTCACAATTGTGACCAAATGGACGAAAAATACGCAATTTGCTAAAAAGAGACTAAAATCGATATGACATAACAAGGAACCTCATTATATAAATGGTGATATATAATCTGATAATGATATCTGTAAGGAAAGACGAGCCATTACATTTTTAAAAAGGTTCAATGGAAAAGAGTAAAAATGGAATATAGAAAGACTGCGAAATGTTTTCCTAATTTTAAATATTATGTTCATACATCTTACTTTCTATCCATTCATCTTAACGATAGTGGGTACACACGAAAGCGTATTTCATCATTTTTATATTATGTTGACCAGCAATTAGTAAACAATTTCGTGTAGTACAAGCGGCCAATGTACCATATCATGTCTTTCGTTTTAGATGTTATCTGCTATTGCCTATTTTATATTGAATAACACGAAAAATGTTTTCGAATTGAATGGAATATGGATAGAGTTAAAATGCTTTTAGACTTCCCTTCCCCTCGGGGCTAAAAATCAGCACACGTACTTTGATACCCTGTACGCTGTACGTCTTCGTATATCTATTAGTCTATTAGACGCGTGTACAAAAACATGATTTATACAATACCATTTTAGAGATCGAAAATTTATTTCAATATAATTTATTTCTTGTATAAACAAAAATATTGGATGCCAGTAACATTAACCGTAACATAATTCCCGAAAGGATTCCAAAACATTGCATAGCACTTCTGCAAAAGTATTTCTGGAAATGGAAAATGCCAAAAAGCTTTGTTGTTTGAGTATACTTTTTCTGCTTTACTGAGTTTTAAAAATCCATCAACCATCAAAGTAGACACGCAAGCTACACAATAGTTAGCAGCAAAAAAAAGAAATAAACTTCACGCTTTTATCCTGTTAGCATTATATTTCTCTGAATGATTATGATCATATCATAATGTCTCTGTGTGTGCTATGATGCTGTTGCTTTTAAGCTACTTTGGGACTTTGGGCTAATATCATGCTAAAAAGCATGAAAAAAATTTCATGCAGCCACACACTTTCGTGGTATTTTTAGTCGAGTTGAGAATATGTTGGCAACAGCACCCAGCAAGTTTGGTAGTGGCGATGATGAGTTTCGTCCCCGTCCCCTTGCTCCATGAAATCGATAAAACACACACTGAATCAATAAAGTGTAGAATTTCATGCCCCTCACTTTTCTCCCTTTTTTACATTTTCCACTTTCCCAGAGAGCTAATATTTCCCAGAGACAGTCAAGGCTATGAACTACCTACGACTACACAGCCGCCACCATCCACCAAATACTCACATCACACATGAATCTAGCTGAACAGTTTTTTGTTGTTGCTGTTCCAGTGATAAAGCAAACGTGTTGGTGGTGATGTAGCCAGTTTTAGAATTGACTTTCTCCAGTCATTGAATTAGTACCCGTTTACGTGTTACGCCTGTCCTCTTTACAACTTTTGTCAATTTTATTTTTCAAGTTCACATTTTACTTAATTAAGTAAGATGTCATGCAAATGTTGCGTGTCTCTCCGCGGGCTGGCGTATTTTAGCGCATCCGCACATATCGTAAGTTATCAAAAATGCTAGATTAATTGATTATATGCAAGTTTTAGTACACACTCTAGTAAACTTCTAATTTGTAGAGTTTTTACATATATATATGAATTGGTAACCTAATTTGTGAAGAGGAAAAAATGTCGGAAATTGTGCCAAAAGAATAATTGTCAACATAAACCAGTTTAGAAGCTTTGTTTATCGCTAATTGTCTGGTTGTTTACCAGATCAAGTGGATATTTTTTGCTTATTTAATATGTTATGTTGGGCAGCAATGATCAATGCTTATGATTTTATTGACTTCAATCATGTACTTGTGCTTGTGTATTAAAAAAATCAACAATGAAAAAATTGTTATTTTTCATTTTTTGGCACGTTTTGTTTGTATACTTTATAGATTGTGGGGACAAAGTATCTTGTGGAATTCATCGAAAGCTTGTTTTCCATCAGCCAATCCAAACTGATTTTGGTAAGACAAATTCTCACAAGAAGCAACTGAAGCAAGCAACTATTTCCTACTAAACTACATTTCCTACTTGAATTACGCATTCTTTGTTTTATGTATTTTTTCAGACTGAAACAATCAACATTGTAACTGAACGCCTAGTCTATCGTTGGGTATTTTTATCATTAGGCTTACTCATATTCCAAGGAATAGACCGAGTAAGTATTTAAAAATGTGATTCGTACAATTTATAAAAGTAAAAAATACATCCTTTTATTAAGCGATACAGTTGTAAACTTAACCGTTTTATTGTTTTGTATCCCAAGGAGTCAAAAACTCTTTTAAAGCGGTCAACAATTATCTTCCTGGTTCTTCAAGCACTGACTCTAGCTGTTCGTCTAAAATATGGTTACATGTACTCCTCAATGTCCTCCTCAGCCTCATCAAATACCTTTTGGGATTCCAAATCTGACCCAAATCCAGACATTTATCGCGGATTAGGTTATGGCATTATCGGAACTGGTGCATATCTCATGATATTATTTCTGTATGTGCGAAAGCTTGAAAACGGTATTAATGGAAGACTATTTCGTCCACATACGAATGCATCTCATATCCCATTGAGTACAACTAATCTTGGATGGTACGGCCAATCCCATTCCTCAAGGGGCTCAAGAGGTCACACCGGAAGCAGCAGTGGAAGTGGAGCTTTATACAGTCCATTGAACTTTTTTGGAGGCGTTGTGGGTGCTGGATTTAATCCTTTAGTTTGGAATAATCCCGGTCCCCCACCGCCATACTCTGACTCGGCACCTTTGTCAGAAACTACGTCCAGTCGGAATATGCCACCATCACACCCGCATAATATACAACCTTGTTCCAGTAGAATGATGATGTCAATGTCTTCTGTGACCAGTAATGACAGCAACGCAGATAAAATCCTCAACACTTCATCACGGACTTCCGATAGAAGTGATCGTGGTGATCCTTCTGCTGCTGTACCTTTACTGGATGAGGAGAGTGATGATAAAAATGGACTGGAATGTTAAACGAGTACAGTTACAATAAGTACTTCTAGTCAATAGCACAAATTCACGTTTTGTATTATAGCCACATATACTTCGTAGATGTGACCGTTAATTTGTTATTCCTAGCCATTAAGTAATTCGTGTAAGTCTTTTGATGTACTAAATAGTAATTTTTTATAAGTTTGCATGTGCAAATGGAATGAAATTCGTTGTAATATCCCATTACGTAAGGTACATATGTATTATATGAATGGATAGTATCCATACAGGAAGTAATCAAGTAAGGGACAAGTGACAGCTTATTTCTTGTGAATGTCATACGAAAATGTAATATTGTAATGTACGCACGCAACAGTGCATCTTGTTATGGCATTCCAATCCAATAAACTGTACCAAATAAACAAGGAAAATTCCTAAAACTGTAAATGACCACAAAAATAAAAACTCAATTTTCATGGCATTGGTAATAATTAGGATTCACACGTATATAACTACACATATGACTTTCTGGAGACATAATATTTTGGTCATGCTTTAACAGATTCTGTTTACATAATAACTGTGTAAAGTTGAAGATTTTAATTACATATAAGCTGGTTATTTCTCATAATATCTTATAGGTATCCAAACCAGCATGTGATCAGTAATTACTTCGTTTACAGTTTACGGCAATCACATTGCAAAAAGTAAGATATGAAAGTATCGTAGAGCAGCCAGCAACAATGCGTCAGTAAAGTTTCTTATATAAAAATCATGGAGTCAAACTAGTTGGCATTGACGAGTATCGCGAGTTTCCTGCTTTTTGCCTAAAAGGCCATGAATTCTATCGTTCAGTTTAATTTGTTTATGTCCATAACTAACTTCTATCTCAATATTTTGGACTCAAATTGCGTTATTTCCTTTGCAAGTTTGCAAACCAAATCAACGTTAAGAGATGTGATGTGGCAACATGATTTTCCGAAATTGCTCATCAAATAATTAAGCACCACGATGATTATATCTGTAATTGTTGCAGCTGTACTGGTAAATACTGTATGGGAGATGCTGAAATACCGTCACATTTTTGAGGTTTGCATAGAAGCATTGTTTAGATTTATAGTTGGATTCATCTATATGATACGATACAATGATATGATAAGCAATATAATATCCATTCTTTTTTTTCTTCACATTTGCTAAGCAAGCGCAGTATATACCCTTAGTCTACTACTAACCCAACATTAAACGGTCAACTAACGATAAGAGCTCTATCATACCATAATCGTTAGTTGTCCAATGGAGTAAAAAATGAAAGAATGGTGAGAATTATTTACCTGTTGCTTCAACTTGATTCATGATTCTTTTGGGACTTTGGAACTATCTCTCGACAATCTGTCAGTCAACTGCCGAGCGCGACCACATGCACGTGCTAAAATGATACGTGCAATGCAATGGTTTCCAATACCGTTACAAGTCAAGTTCAGAAACTTTTGTGAGATAACCTTGTCCAAATGAACTTACTTCAATTTTTATCGAGTTCACTCATAACTTCCATTTTTACAATATACCAGGCAATAAAAGTTATCATAGGTCTTATAAATTTGTACAATAGGCTACTCCTCGGTAACACTCAAGCTAGTTGGACTGGACAATTTAGTTTATAGTTCATCATTTTAAATTCATTACTTAGTGTTACAGTGCGTGTCAGTGGTGAACTATTAAGGACGTGTCCAACCGGACTTCATTCAGAACACCATGGCTTTATTACGAAACCCGGGAACGGTGATTGTGATGGCTCTGGGTGTGGTGACGTTCTTAAAATTTTCAGGTACAGCCCCTTTAAATCAACCACACCATTCATTTCGGAAATATACCATTTAAAAATACAGCAAACGAAGATTTTTATGGATTATGTATTATTTTACAGTGATTCCTCAGAGTAATGCTGATGTTGAGTCTTTCATAAAATCATAGTAATTAAAAACGCGAACATGATAAAATTCAATTAGATTCCGTATTCCTGATCCGGGCTCTCAGCATGCATCATAAATACATACATACATACTGGCGATTCATATTTGCAATTTGCAATCAGCAGGATCTCATAAAGCTATTAACTGTTGACGTCTTAATTTTAATTTACTCGTAAAAATCCTGTCTAGGTTCATACGTACCGGTTGGTTTTTAGAAAAAAAACGAAAACTTAACAATGGAGTTTTAGCATAAAGTCTTGTAATTCTCAAGGTCATATTTAATAGCAGTCGAAATTATTCAAATAAAATATGCACTATATTTATGCAAATATATCATAAAACAGTTTATAGTACACTCCATCCTGACTTGACGTGTGGTTGTGGTGTTCAACTAATGATACATATGGAGAATTAAATGAGAAAAGTCGGAGACCTTCATCTTGGTACAATTATGATTGACTTTACATTGTTTTACCTGCACCGGTTGCTAAACTTGTGAGCAAACATGTGAAGCTTTTTTTTTAACTAGACGAGTGAATTGCTGAATCATATGAAGGTCGACCTTCATCCCTAGCTACCATCATCTTAGTTAGGACGACAGCGTCAAACTGCGTTTATCTCTTTAGTTTCCCATTTTTACTGCTTTAGAAGTCGTTTGGATTCTAGATTCTGGATAGAAGATAATAGTCTTCACGTTACAGTTTCATTTTTATGCTGATTATGATTATGATGATATTAAGAAGATTGATGGCGTTACCGTCACCATCACTGATATTTATGCATAAATTCTAAAGAAAAAACGTGCTGACCAGGGTAATTAGGCTAGCTACTGACCAGAAATAGCGGAACTTTGTTAAACCATCCCTATTTAACTTTTACAGGGTCAACAGCTTTACCACAAGATGATGATGAAAAAGTCACTGTCAAAACTTGCTGTGACCATCCCCTGACTGAAAAGAATGCAACATGGTGTGATGGAATGTACTCTTTGAGTGAAAATGTTAATTTCCATTATGGTGATCTCAATTGCCCCGAGGGTGAGACTTTGTTGAATGGATCGGTTGACTTGGGGCGAATTGTGGACGGGGACACAAGCTCGGGGTTTTATCCCCATTACTTTCTTAAATATGAAGAGAGATTTTACTCCCCAGAAGATTATTGCTTATCAAGGTACATTTACATCCTTCCATTAAAAAATGTTATAGAAGTGATTGACTTCATGAACATAATGGCTTCTCTAGCTGTCCTATAATGAAACGATAAATATGCTATTTGCTGACAATCTGTAAGATAATTGTTTATTAACAGTATGGCAGAAGAAAAAATCGACGTTCGCATTTGTCAACCAAACTGTCCACGTTCCAAACTTTGTCTTCCAAAATGCTGCAACTTGTGGGACGACGTCTCCTTTCAAAACGATACCCACGAATGTTTACCGAGTTTAGAAGAGTGGGTATGGAAGCCTGAGGTGTACGAGGATGATGGCTACTTTTACAGGCAAAAGGATGAGGAGCTCAAGCGGATCCATTTCTTTGTCCAAGACCCATCTCGAACGCCCAATTGTACTGTAATTAGACTGATTAATTATCAGCAATTCGAGTATGAATACCAACCATTGTCATATAAATTTCACGAGATGGCTCCAAAAGAATTATTTCGGGTGTTTTGTAATTATTAACATGAAATTTTGAATTCTAGCTTCAAAATTTTAAACAGTGGAGAAATAGTTTGGACAAGTCCAGACGTTTTAGACTGGTATAGAGTTCCAGAAGGACGAGTGTGTGTGGACCGTGAATCAGAGGAAGATAATGGAAAAGGAAATACTGTCATGATTGGATGTTTGGAGGATTTTATACCAACGATTAATGAGGTTAAATATAAATGCTTCTTTAAACTTTGGCCAGGTTAGGATGAAATGGATATTATAAAAGTAATTTGAAAACATTTTCGCAGAATGTTACCCTCATTGACACCATCAACTTTATACTCACCCAAATTTCTTTGGGATTTTTGGCTCTGACCTTGGTTATCTACATGATGTTGAGTCGTCAACATAGTGTACACGGATGGACTCACTTTTCATATTTTACTGCACTCTGGTCAAACCTTTTATTGGCCAGTGTAATCTATTGGCATACACCTTCCTCCAATCTCGAAATCGCCAAGGAAGGACCACGACAAACGCTTGGAGCCCTTTGTTTTATGGCCTGTAAGATTGATTTCGCTTTCATCCTCAATTTTGGATGCATATTGCATTGCGACTCAATAGCATAAATGATCTTTTATTTTGCACAGCCGTCCTAAGTTCCTTTTTCCATAATGCGACCAATACAACAAGGATTGCCCTGAGTGTAGATATTTTCCGGATGTTTAAGTATGACCTTTTAAAATATATTTTGAGTGCATCTTGATTGCGCATACTAATATTCACTTAATTAACAGCTCAATTTTCAAACAAGAGGAAGACAGAGTGACCCGAGCAGAGCTTTCCAAAGTGCAATGGGCAGCGTGGAGCATTTCATTTATCATGATATTTATTGGTCTCGCATTAACGTATACGTATGTTCTCTCCCTAGTTTATCAAACCATTTAAACATGTACAGTGTAGTTTTATGATCAATGAACAAATTTTCAGGCAAGGGACTCTTGGTGGACCTCGTTACGGCTACACAAGTTGTGAAGCTAAATACTGGATTGGAGATGAAGTGCTCGAGGGATTTAGCCATTTGTTGACCGTTATCCTATTTTTCATTACGCTTCTGAGAATATGCAGGGCTCAAATTCAAGGAACATACAAAGAAATGGAAAGAAATCGGACCAAAAGAGTTTACAAGAAAGCGTGAGTAAAATTATGAATTCGCTTTTCATATGCCAAGTTTTATTCATTTTTCATTTCAGCCCTTCAGTACTGATGTGTAACTTTAATATTTCGGTTACAGAAAGAACATTTTCTTCAAGCTCCTTTTTGTTATGGCCATCACTTGGTTATCACTATTTCTCAGTTACGTTTTAACAAAGAGTGCGGAACCTGCTGTCAAATGGTTTTATACGCTTGCTGAATTCATTATCAGCTTACAAGGTTTCGTAATATTCCTAATGTTTGGAGTGAACAGAAGAAATTTGGACCTGCTCGGTTCTAATTACAAAGTTTTGAGAAGTAAGATTCACAGTTGCGGTAAACTTGCCATAAAATTCTAAACTATATTACTATTCTACACAAACGTATATTTCTTTGCAGGACTTTCATCCATAATACCTATTCATGCCGATATTCCAACCACCGATGTTACACTGAAGCGTTCTTCCGTGATCGCAGAAAAATAGTCTTTACATGCATTCAAGTTCACTGATTAATTGAGGAACGCAATTTAAAAACATTTACCATTTCTACCTTAAGAATTTTGTCCGTTTTTTATAATTTATTTCAAAATTTAATCTATAAAATTATCTATAGGTATAACCAGAAATCCAGTTTCTATCAAATATTACAGTTAACTTTACTACAGCTCAAATTATGGGAAGCCTTACTAGGACAAAGTTTGTGTAAATTTGATTAAGTACTTGCTTTAGTGTTTCGTAAAGTTATATTTATGTTAAAGAAAAATGCAGGTCATATCAACCTATTGTCAATTGTAATATTTTTAGTATTTTTTAGATTTGATATGCGCTTTAATCAAATGTAATATGCAAATGTCTTGTAAATTTAAAAGGGCATCTACCGACCGACTGACACAAATAAAACTTTTGAATTTGTTGGATAATATTTATTAAAACAGGAAAATGGAAATTACATACATTGTTGATGTTAATAGTTTTGTAAATTCAATACAAAATATATGTAAATTACGTAGTATATAAATGCTTAGTTGTATAACGAGAAATAAAGAATATTTCTAGATCCTACTTTGTCTACAAATCATAAACCCAAAATTAACTAAACCATAAAAATTAACTTTCACAGATCCATTTAAAATACTTTACATTAAAAGATATACCCTGAGAAATTCTGCAACGCAGATTTTTTCTTACAATAAATTACTGAATCCAATTGTTTGTTCCAAAAATGCATTTAATGGTAACATCAATTTTATAAAATTTTACACATGCCATACTGCAGTGCATATATCTATTATTTAAATGCGGAAAAATTATAGTACAATAGTGTATTTCTGTACTTATTAATTATTCAATATTTTTGTAAAACAAATGATCACATATTAAAACCAAACCATTTAATGTAACCTCACTAGCACTTCATCACAACAGCATAGCATAAAGGTTTTCGATTAAAACAGTTCATTTATTTTTAAGACTTTGGTTATGTTCCAAATAATCTTTCAGGTTCAAACTTTTATTGCAATGCTGACACGGCTCCACAGCTTCTCCCTTAAAAATTTGAAAAGCTTTTTGCAATGATTCCTGTCTCTTAAAACCTCTACCACATTGATGACAGTTAAGTGGTTTCGCTTCAGGATGGTTATCCAAATGCTCCTCCAAGTATTTCTTCAACTGAAAACCTTTGTCACAAAATCCACACGTCCAAGTGTATTCCTTCTTCTCATCCGCTGCACCTATACCATGGTCATTTGCCTTGTGATTTTGAATCTGCTTGTCAGTTTTAAACCGCTTCTCACAAAGGTCACAAGATAATGGATGAACCCTTTCTACATGATCTTCCAAAGCTTTCGCGTCATTTAAATAACGGGGAATGAAACAGTGTATACACTTTAAATTTGGGTCCTTCTCCTTTTTCGCCTTACTCTCTGCCACCTTTACTTCCTTCTCAGGTTCAGCAGCAACTGGAACAGGATCCAGTTCTACAACATCGTCTTCAGCTTCAACTTCTTCCTTTTTCTCTTCAGAGCTCCCATTTTTCCCTGCTTCACTGTCACTATCAATTTTCATTTCATTGCTTTCTTCGTCTTCAGCTTCCGGTTCAACTTTATCAGGTTCAGAGGAAGTGGATTCTTCGACTTGAAATTCCTTCTCGTTGTCCTTTTCATATTTACCCTTCTTTTTAGTTTCAATTTCTGATTCCGATTCACTGGATTGATCATCTTCCTCGGATCCGCTTCCTTTGCGCTTGCGCTTCATTTTCATTGCAGAGTTAATTGCAGCACGGCGTTGTTGCCGTTTGGGTGATCCCTCTTCCTTTGCTTTTGATAACCTCTTGATTTCTAAAATATAGAAACACCAAATATTACATTACACAATTTTGAATTAACATGATTATTAATATGAATACTTCATATACATAAATATTTTGATAGAAAATTTGCACAAAAATCTTAATTGTCTTACTTTTTCCATCTCCATTGAAATCCAAAATCAAGTTGATATCCTTCTCATAACGAAGTGTAGCGTCAACCCATTCCTGGCCGAATTGAAATCGAAAATTCTTTGCCATCGGAAGTTTTTGCAAATGCTTACTCAATTCAATTTCGAAATCCACCTTCGCCTCCTCGACTTTTGCCTGGAGTCTTTCCAAGTCCATCTGCACGTTATGGATATCCTTCACTTTTGTCATGCACTCTGTGCAATAATCCGCAGCCGAAAATATTTGCAAAAAGGGATGATCCGGAGTATCAGGTAGTTCCATAACTTTACACATTGAAACTGCAAAAGCCTTCGGGTTCTGATTTCTTGTTCGACGAGAAGGGGCAGCTGGAGCAGGAGCCCTTGCAGGTTTCCTCTGGGCACTCTTCCTCTTTT
>JAQFXM010001858.1:0-28635 GCA_034693345.1 Entomobrya multifasciata
TGCCTATAGTTAGGTTAATCGTTTGTGCTATTACACCAACTTAAAGTCTATTATTTATTTTTTCACGCTTGGTAATAAATCCGTACTCCGTCCATTTTAACTAGTTTGGACTCGTCCCCATGTTTTGTTCTCCTGAACACTGGTTTTATCATTAGCGAATAAGTGATACCATTTCTGAATTGTCAAAAGTCTGAGAGATAATATGCCTAAAACACTGTCTAACTTTTCCTTAATAGGGCTTGTGGAGAAGCCTTCAAATTATAGTACCTTCAACGACGACCTTCACTCAGCTTCGGCGCAGTTCATACGGTTTAGTTTCTTAGCTATAACTATTGAACAGTAGTGCCTACATACAAATGCTTTGGCACACTTTTAAGTTAGAGTTTTGCCTATACAGTGATGTAAAGTAAAGGTAATTTGGCTGGACAATTTCAAAGTTATTACTGATCAAAGGGGCGCACGCATTAATGAAACGGACTATGTATGTAACAAGTAACAGTTCAAAAATATGAGTGTTATCTGCAATCTCAGCTTAACACAACACACGAACCATACAATTCTCTTTTTGATTAAACTTACAATTAGATATTCACCAAAAATGCTAGCATAGAATGCATTGTGCAGATTATTCCTCCCCAAATTTACGATAGAATATTGTACGCACAAAGTCATCTTCATCCCCATTAATTCTTTTAATATCTTCGCCTTTTTGAAACAGGTGAAATTATTACATCAATATTGCCTCTTAATCCTTTCTATGTTCCATTTAGCTACGTGATATTTTCCCTTAAAAGAATTATTTGATTCGGTTCTTCTCGAAAATTGGCTCAAAACGCAATAGCATTTGGCCTTTAGCATACCAGGTAGGTGATATTATATACCATTATTATTTTTTAAACTCGGATACACGTGAAGTTTAAAGTATTACATTATAGTAACGAAAGATCTGTAACTGATAGTTTACAATATAATCATACAAAAATGATGAAAATATAATATGCTATTAAGCATTGCAAGCACACCCTTTGCCTACTGCAATACTACTCAAATGACCAGACTATCCTATTTACTAAACTGATATGCCCCTATCGCGTTATATCATTACAATCTGTAGTGAAAGTTACCCCGAGACAAGATCATTTTTAGAATGGCTTTACACGGCTTAAATTGCAATCATCATGATCATCATGTACCTCATCGGAGTTGCATTAAAGTTCCCAGCTGACTAAAAAAATCAAGAAAAGCGTGTGTGCGTGCATTGTCTTGTTTAGATATCCCCTGTTATTCGTGTCGTGTCTCTGCCTAACTTTTATCCTCCAACATTTTCTCTTCTAAAGACCACGGTGTACTGTAGGTCCGGAGGTTTGTTTCTGAGCGCGTCTGGCACGACTTTCTATGAATTTTTTTTTCTGTCTCACATCGCCCAACATTTTTTATGAAATGAGTAGGATGATGGTGATGAACTTTGTGCGTCTAATACATTCATAGTAGGTCGAGGCACAGAGTTCATCATCGTCATCCTACTCATTTCATAAAAAATGTTGGGCGATGTGAGACAGAAAAAAAAATTCATAGAAAGTCGTGCCAGACCCGCTCAGAAACAAACCTCCGGACCTACAGTACACAAGACATGATATTTTCACTTTCCCTGTATATTCATTTATAAGAAGTTATATTTTAGTTTACATGTATGGTATGCGTACTTAAGACTTACCACTTTTTTCTTACTTGACTTCATCAGTCTTTTTTTACGTACAGAGCATTGCAGTATGGCAGTCAATAGATGAAGCCCAAGGGAATATCATGGATGAAGTAAAAACACACACAAAAGACTCAGTGAATGATAAGAATGTTTTAAAAGAAAAAGTCAAGGGCAGAAGGAACTATATAGTAGCTAACATGCGGTCATATGGGTAACGATGATGCTAGGTAAATTGGGAGTAGACATGCCTACATGACTTTCGCAATTTCAACATAGAAAGCACGTTTTTAGTTAAGAAAGGACTAAGGATAATGATGAGTATACGTATTTCAGAGAGTCCCATCGGACATTCAATTTTATCCTAGCTGTCTACTTGCCCATCGTTCATGAAGAATAGTCAAGTCATGCTAAAGCTTATGTCTTTCCTAACGTACTATACCACCGTACCATCATCAGCCACGACGATCATCGTTTCACCAAAATTTCATTTTTGTGACTTTTCCAAAAGAGAAAGTATAAAAAAATACATGATACGGCTCCGTTACATAGATATATGATAGTATATATTGAATAAGAATGCTTGCGGCAATAACGTCCAACGACAACAGTAAAAGTTGAAACATCACATCATCCTTGTCATTTTCATTTCATCTTCTTAGCATTTTTTGATGGGGTTTTGGCTTATCTGGGTGAACAACAATAGAAAAGGTGTCGAGTTGAAAAAATAAGGAAGGACATTTGCAAGCGATATCCCAATTTTTGAGAAAACTCGTAAAAGCCTGCTTATGCATAAAAAAGAGGCCAAAATAGTTAGTATGTGAATATAAATGTGGCGCGTGCAAACGTTTGCAATCCAATGGTAAATGGTAGGGTACGATGAATTTTTAGAGTAATATCAACGGTTTATGATGATGTTGATGACGATAATACTTTGATATTGACGATGATGAGAAAAATGCTGCTTCACCCTCCCTTACGAAAAAAGGAAAAAAAAACTTTACCATCTCATTTGATCCCAGCAAGCTCTTCCTCTCTTTCTGCACTGTGTAGCTGACTATCTGACTACTTTGTTATTGCCAACCTACACCTTTTATATTAAGCCTAATGCAATTCACTTTCGCACTGAACAGAACACTAACATTACCTCTCACTCTCATTCACTTTTCTTGCTAATCCATGCTTTTAGCTTCCTAAATTCCATCAACACCCGCTACAAAAATGGTATCTGATACCGTTTCGTGTTGCAAGTTTTTGTGAGTATAAAATTGATAACTAACAATGCGCGTCGGGGGATGGGTAAATCCAAATCAAGTTAAAAAATATATTTTCTAAGATAGTTTTTTATGCTGATTACGAAAATCATAACCATTTTCCCGAATGGGCAGGTTTGTGGGAGTCCCCATTTACCCTAATGCTTAAAACCGCAAGATTTTAGCCTATGGAGGACCTAGAGCTTGCGTTTTAAAACATTCGGGTAAAAGACAAAGTGTGGTTTTAAGACAGTTTTTCATGTTGATTACGAAACTCATATCAATTTTTGCGAATGCTCGGGTGTGTTGCAGTCCACATTTGCCCTGACGCAAGAACGTGGTCCCCCCTTATGCCACAAGCTTGTACTTTAAGCATTAGGGTAAATGGGGACTCCCACTAACCTGCCCATTCGGGAAAATGGTTATGATTTTCGTAATCAGCATGAAAAACTATCTTAGAAAATATATTTTTTGTCTTGATTTGGATTTACCCATCCCCCGACCTGCATTGTAAGTTATAGCTATAACCATAGCCATGATTATGTAGCGAGGGCGCAAACAACACAGAACATCTTTTATGGTCATCATCTGTGAACGACGTGCTATGATGAGGATGAGTACCACTGTTTCCCGTGATAACCCATTTTTAGGGAGAAAGTGAAAAGGGAAAAAATGATACTAATATAACAGGGTAATATTATGTACTTATGTTTATGCATTATGTGATGTGTATGTGGGAAAGGGAGAAGAAGGTATACACAACAAACTCAAGTTAAAAATAGAAGACTGTGCGTTCCATGATGATGATGATTATCCTGATGACGGCTTAGTTTTTTATCCCCTTCTTATTTATAAGTGGAACATATCATATCACCTTTGCAGAGCATATGATGCCAATAGATTTTTTGAGGCAGGAGACTAGAGCGTGCGAGTGAAAGGGAGAGAAATGAGAATGAGTGAAATGTGCAAGTGTGTGCGGTTGTGATGCATGCATCCATGCGGTTGGTCCTGCTTGACTTGTCGGTTTGATGTTACTCTGGGGGAGGTGGTGCATGAAAAAAACGAAGAAGAAGTGCACGGATACAAAATTTGATATTATGATAGAAAATATGTATCTGTGGTGCATATAAATATAAGCACTCCCTAGTGTGGCAGTGGCATATAAGAGGGTGTGGTAATAATGGTATGGTGGTGTCGGTGTCTGATTGTCATAATATTGTCTATAATCCCCTGTTTTCATTTTTCATCCAAGAAAAATGCCAACCTTTCAAAACTAAATGGCGTACATAGCAGCGGTGGTAGTGCTGTTATTGGAATTGGAAGAGTGAAAAAAACATTTTTGTCTTACGAACTGATTGATACCTACTCTATATTGGTATATAGTGTACTTAAGAAAATGTCTTATTGGTATACTTTAGAAACACTAATGCAACTAATGCTTTCTTTTGCACATTTATAAAAATGAATGTATTTTTACGTTATTTGATTCTGCTTTACGTAATACACATGTAGAATCTTCAAAACATGAAGAGTTTCCTGATTATTAGATGGCTCTAGAAAACCAATATATTCTGTTAGATATTTTCAACATTTTTCGAAGGTTGAGGCGTAGAAGTATTAGTCTGTCATGTCAAAACTGTTACAATTTATCTATCAAGTATGATACAAAAAAGCAAATGCATCAACCAAGCTGATTCGTCGCGTCAGTCACGAAAATGCATTTTCTGATGAGTTTTACAGAAACACTGATTGCAACTAAGTGCCTTGTTGTGTACTGAAACACGTATCGTACAGACTTTCATAAATATCATCATCGTTATCACATAAACAGCTGCGTTGCATTTTTGCAGGTATTAGTATTGTTTAGAAAAAGTATATAACAATCACTTTTTCTGACATCAACTACCACAAGCTTGTTCTTCTATTTTTTAACAGTTGATATCATCTCACGCATTGTATAACACAACGCCACATTTAAGTATCTTTCCATTCTAACTTTCTCTTTCCAATTTCACTTGACATTTTCTTGAATCCTCTAACTTCTTTTTGTATAGTGTTCACAATATTGCACTCAACCCTTCTATTTTCATAAAATGATAATTTTCTTGCCAGTCATCCTTGAAAAAATGTGGACAGATAGGGATGTGTTGATGTGTACATATATGGTATTGTATTTTGTTGTATAACGTTATTGCATCAACTTTAGTAATGTTCATAGGTACACAACCAATGCAATGACAGAGGTATTTTTTAGAATTGAAAAGAACGTTGTTATATTGCCTCATTGTTAATTTTCTTGCTGCTGTCGACGATTTTTTTCTGCTCAAAGTATGTTTGTATTTTTTGTGTTACTGCGTACGGCAAACATCATTCCTTAATTCTTTTTTTAAGTGCATCTTTCCATCCATTACTGCCGCTCAGGGAGTAAACTGAATAATAACGACCAACAACTGCGTTTTAAACATATCAACTAAAATGACTTTTTCTTTCGGTTTGTAATGCACCAAAAAGAAAACTTCGGAAACGGACAAACATGTTAAGCTTTATATAGACTGTTTTCGGTAGTACTAGTAGTTTGTAGACCTTTTCCTCTTTTAAAAATGAACGTTTTTTATTTTGCAACTAAAAGACAGTTTTCCAACCCAACAAATGCACATCTTTCACCTGGAACTGACACGCATCCGTACTACGCTCATTATTATTATGCTACTAGTATTACAAGTTGATGTTTGTGTTGTTTGTCTATTCTTAATATCTTTGTAAAAACGTGTGTGCATCAATAATACCTATTTTAATACAAAATTTTCATTCAGTTTAACTACATTCTGCATTTTTTCTTATTTGTTTCAATTATTTAGTGCAAAGTTTGTCGTGTTCACATAAATATTAATATGTTATCTTTCTCCACTAATTTTGAATGAACTTTTGTGGAAGTGGTTTGGTTGGGTTACAAATCGGATAATCAATTTCCAAATTTCACGAGTCCTTGATGTTTTCCATAAAGTAGTGATGTTGATGTGTTGTTTGTCTGCATCCCTGTTTTATGTCCAGGCACGTCAATGATGGGTTTTCTTGTATTTCTATTACGTTTTGTTACTGCGATATTATTGCAGTAGTAGTTTTTATGTTGGACATTTTTACCCTTTTCCCATGAAAAATAGATTGAAAAAGAATACTGTTAGAAAATATTAGGGAAAAGGAATACTTATGCGTTGCATGCGAATTGATGTTGATGTGTTTGTTAAGGGGTTAACTGTCCTCTGAAATCGACGGGGCGTGAGCACTTTTCTCAATGAAAACTTTGCCTTTTACGTAAGAGTAATGCGTGTTATGTACAAAAGTGTGATATGAGTAGTTTTCCAATGCTTCTCTTACCTTTTAAAATGGTTAACAGTATCTCAGTTATGAGTGTGCTCATGTACCAGTTGAGGAGCATTTTAGTAGGATAAAGTTTCAAAAAATATCTGTTCGGTTGTTATACCCATTAAATATGAAGTCATTTAATGGGAACCGTTGATGCATTTTTCACAAATGTTAACGACTATGGGCTGCCTCCTCACTAAAAGTGCTTTCGTCTTGTCGTATTTTAATAGAGAATCAGTAGCAGCAAAAAGGGAACTTACATTAGTATATAGCTTTTGATGGCTTTAACACTAGAATAATGATGATTCGGCAAAATGACGAAAAGTGTTGTGGAAAAAGTGGTTTTCTATAATATAACCTTTAACATTCCTATCACCGTTACTAGCACACCAACAACCAAGACGTGAATTTGAAGATTTCTAGATGGGTTCACATTTTACTCTTACTGTCCAAAACGAAATTTAAATTTTTTCGATTGAGTGTATGCAATACTACATTAGTAACTTTGTTACAATCTAAAGTTTTGCTGGAGTTTGGTGAGAAAATTCAATCAAACGGTTTTGGGAAGTGAAAAAAGCATAGTCAACCAACGCCGTTGTTGTTAAGTACGCGGTTGTAGCGAGAACGAGTGTGACTTATGGTAATTAGTAATTGAAGTCTTAATTCCTGCCAGTTCTATACCAGTTAAGAATGAAACACTCAAGTGTTTTTTTTCAATATCAATGTTTCTTTGAAGTTAGATTTTTTAAATGCTTTCACTGTTATCAGATCTGCCATTTTCTCTCTGTCTTATATATATTTTTTACTTGCCACAAGCATATTATACAACACGTAACGAAGATCTTACTACGTTTTCTGTAAATATCAGCAACTTAAAGCGTGGAAAAGAAAATGTTCTGCATCAGCACAAAACTGTGAGATGCGTAATGCTAATAAAGAAATAGAGCAGACACAAATGTGTACAAAAACTAAACTCTTATATTTTATTTCCAAGGATGTATACACATTTGTGCATACCAAGATCGTTTTAAGATAATGAAATTGTCCTACCGTAAATCTGGAAATTAGAACTGCATAGAAAAAAGTAATTCCTTCAAGAACTAAGAAACTGCTTGATTATGCTGATTGCTGATGCAACATATTCTTGACTCTGATTTTTTTTCAATAAGAAATTCTTAAAATAGATTGATTTAAAATAGCCGTTGAAATGAAAATCTTCAGAAATTACATATACAATTAATATCAGCTTCAGCCAGAACTACAAACCATTACAAAAACATTTGCTTTAATTTTCTACTGAAATACATAAACATAAAGACAAAAATTGAAAATTAACACATTTGAGAAGACCAACAGTTTCAGAGTACATGAATAATGGATATTTATAACTTCACATACTTAAATTTTAGACAAATTATAAGTTCTCAAGCAAATGAATAATCTGTAAATAAACCCACCTAAAACGTTAAAAAAAATTCAATACATTTCATAATGGAATTTTCATGTTTTTATTGTTTTTCGAGAACTAGACTAGGGGTTGTTGCACTCATCGCATCGGTTCTTCGTAGTTTGGAGAGAACTACCGTAAATGTTTGGATCAAGTGACCAGTCATCCGTCAATCCTGTCCATTTCTTTCAACTGCTGCCACTATTGTTGATGTTGTTTGTGCATTGCTCTTTTCCTGTCATCGTTGTTTCGCTTTTCATTCACCACTGAATACTGTCATACAACAATCATACTACATTAATATATTTTCCAATTCTTTTCGATATACAGCATTGACTCAACTGTTTCCTGTTTTTATTGTACTTTGCGACTGTTGTGTTTTTCCCGACAAGCTCTTCTTCCTCTGCTGTCTACAATTCTGCTGCTGACATCACACAAAGAATATAATCAGAATGGCGATGATGATCATAAGAGCAGCACCATCATCACTAGTTTACTCCTAGATAACTATATATTTCAGAGTGAGATATAAAAGTGTAATACTATTCATATAACGGAGCACTTTCTCTCGAAGCATAAAAACAGGCAATGTCCAGCCAATGTGTCATTCTGGGAATTCAAGTGGAAAACGGCCGCACTTAGTGCCAGCTCAAGAGGAAAGTTTTGTTCTCCACATATAACTGCTATAACGTGTCATACAAGTAAAGAAATTATAGAAAGGGGGAAATGATCCTCAGTTTCTTCTTAGTTAGAAGATATTATCATCGTTAAACTGGAATTCCCTCCCACCCCGTTTACGCGTGAACTGTATAAATTTTTCTTACACATCAGAATTCTCCAAAGAACTCACTCTAGTCACAACTGAATGTCACAACGCACTACAAAAAAAAGTACTAGTGATAAGCATCACCATGAGTCAACGTGAACTTTTCTTCTTACCAAAAATAGCGTCGCAAAATTCAGTTTAGTTTGTTTAAGTCGTTGACAGACGATGAAAGATGAGTTCGAATATGTCTTCAGAGATTATGGTCAACTGTAAATGATTCTATTAATCTGGGATGAGCGATCGAGTGGACAAGAATAAAATAAAACTAGTTTGGGTGGTTATTCAACTCATCAGAATTGAATCTCGTACCAATACACAATAAGTATGTATACTGTGGTATTAGATCATGTGTGAGAGTAGTCTAAACAATAGAATTAAATAACAAACTCCAATATAATACCAGAAGAGAAACCTGCCTATGTCCCCATGTTAAAAAATGAAGACAAGCTAGCCAACTAACTCTGTACTATGTTTCAATAGTGATGTAATTTCACGTTGTTTCTAACGTTCTGCCAATGGTCAAGCAAGTCAGCGAAACAAAAAAGCGTTTTGAAAAAAAGCTTTTTGAATAGTTTGCTTGTGACAGTTTCCAATCACTAAGGATATAAAGTACAGAGTCTGCGGTATCAACAAGCTTCAGAGAAATCCAAGTTGTTCGCATCTATATACATCTATTAACTAGAAACAGGTATTGTACATATATATTCTCTGTTAATCTAGAAATAGAGGCTTGCATAAATATAAAATAACCCCATTTGTGTGCTTACTTGTAAAACTTATTTCATACAAAATGAACATTAATATTTTTTCCATATTTTTGCATACAAGCAAGGGAAATTAATGAGAATGACAAGGAAAGCCATACAACATCCAGATGTGGAATTATTATGTCTCGGTAGCTTAATGACTACGACGACAATGGTGAGGATGATTATGATTAGATCAAGACGGAAAGTAGGATGCTGTTGATATTTCTGTCTTTCAGACTGATGCAGATGACGACGAAGGCAGTTAGGAGGAGAGCAACAGCAACAAAATTATTATCATACCAATCATCATCACAACCGCTGGTTGCTTCTGCTGTTCTGCAACTAATACCAAGCCTGTCTTCATTTTCATAAAGTACATCATCATCATTACTAAAAAAACTTGCATCTCCCGTTTAGTGATGAAACCGGTGGTGATGGTGATGGTACAATATTATGCTACACGTCTTAATAAATCGATGCATAATATGTGTCTACATGCAAATATGATTATGATGGTGCATGGTGGTTGGTAGATATTTTTTAGACAGATAGAGACAGAAGCTATCTCATTTTGATCCGTTTCTGTTGTTGACGTTGGCATAATTTAGAATTTACTGGCGATACAATGGTAGTTAGAAGGTGATAGTGTGGAGGATAACATTCCTAGTTTTTTTTTCTCTATGGTTCACCCACAAGTCTAGCTAACTCTGAAACGAGTAAAGTACGCCTATAATATGCAGAAAATGAGCTAAACAACTGCCACTATACATTAAATATTCACGCCAAAGCTACTACTTCTATCCATACATGACTCCTCTCAAAAAAGGCTGACTGGTTGCTTGCTTGGTGTGGTAGCAATAATCTAATGATAATAATTTGACAAGATGATGATATGATAATCAGCAGATACAAGTGGTTGAATATATGATACCGTGAACGCAAGTTTTAAAAAAACTGTGTGTGCAATGTACATTATGAAGGGAATATAAAAATATTTTTATCACTTTTCATCATTTTTTTCTCTCTAGAAGCTCTCCTTCTAGTTCCATTCTAGCTTTTTTTGAGCAGCCAGTCGTCAGTACGTTTTCAAATTCAGTAATTACACACGTAACGTTTTCACCACAAAATATTGCAGACTCTTTTTTTGACAGAATAGGGATACATAAAAAGAGGTATTATTGCACGCACTACCATCCAGTAACCACGCATGAACACGAATAATGTTTAAAATACAATGCCCTCTTGTTCATAAAATTTTATGCGTGGTGTGTGGTGGTGGGCATATTTTTTATATTTATATTTACACATACCCTACTCTCATCTCTTGCTAATCGAATCGTGCACCCGTGCTTTATTTCTTTTCCCTAACTTTTACCACTTGTATTCCAAACCCTCGTTAAATATTACAATCCCACGTTTTCTGGAAGTACGTATTGTTAGTACCAGAAATACGGCACTTGTTACCACGACCGAGTAAAGCACCAGAGTTTATTGTACAAAGGCACATATTATATTTGCCTTCTAATGTTCTAGTATGAAATTTTATGTTTCGTTTTTACATTATTTATAAGTCCAACATGTGAGCAACAAAGATATGGTCGAGTTTAAGTTTAGCAGACTGTGGGAAAGAGAAGAGGCTAATGGTAATATTAACTAATAATCAACTTTGACTAAAGTAAGAGTAGTAGCAGGAAGGAACTGCCAGGTTTCCGTATAAGGAAAATAAGTATATTAATCTGTCAGTCGCGTCATCAAAACTGATAAATATATGTATATTATGTAATGTGAAACTGTCATATAAGCGCAAAGAAAAGACGGCGAAAACAATAATAACATCTTAATGAGAGGTATATCCTTAGCGTTCTATTGCTCTTATAAATAATCGTAAGTTCCAAGTTCTTTGCCAGGTTATCAAATTTTCAGGGAGCTCTAAGATTGTGACATAAAATGAGTCGTTTCACAAGGAGATGAAGGCACAGGTACATGCAAACATAGTGATATAATTATCATATTTTTATGCAGTTTTGTCTCAGTGCTGTTGGCTGTTATTTAAAACCACGCAGTACGTGAATCATGAAGTTATCGTCAAAAACACTAACCAGCCAACTGCCACACAACGTATAAAAGCCTAACTTATTGTTTGCTAGCTATTAGGGTATTGCATTTACAATAATTCTCTTACTGTACGCATTGTTCGGCATGAAAAAAGATAACAGGTGCCACATTGAGAAGTTAATGGTAAAATGTAAAAGCAGTTGCCCATAATATATTATTGCGTCCATCTTGGTACTTGATCTATGTGAACGGAAATCTGTTTTACTACTCACACTTCTACTTACTATGGCCACTCCACTACCGCAACACAAACGTCAAACGTGCAATGCCACGCAGGTAATTTTGCAACAACCCAACAGAAGTACAACGCTCTCCCATGGTTTGCGAGTTGTGAAGCGATTGCAAACGATTCCCACTTCCTTTTCTTGCATGCTTTCTACATTATTTTTACTACTTTGTGCAGTTTTCATCTTTTTAAACTTTTTAATCCGTTTGAAGTTTGCATTACACTTTTAATATTTCAAACATTATGTCGAATCTATTTTACATTCAAAGAACGAGTAATACTATATTTGGACTTCGGAGCATGCGTTAGAGGATCTTTCTTTTCTTCTCTTGGAACAAGGTGGCACGGTATATACCTTATTTTGTAAAAGAGTTTTAAAAATTGTGATGGACTATAATTAAATCAAAAAAATTTAAAGTCCTAAATTTTTAATCAATCTTTATATGTAGTCTCTGATACTTGAAATAGCGGTAAATATATAAAAGCTTTGAAATATTAAATTTTATGCAATTAAATAATAGAACTCATTGGTTTATTATCGACATACATAAATACATCCCAATCCTACATTTCTACTTAAAAAATTATGAATGAATGATTACTTACAATGGTTATTTGTTATTTATATGCAAAAACGTTAGACACGAAATCTTTGCGATAAATATGATCACAAGGCAAAGAGTTAATAATAGTATAAAATGAGAATTTTTCATTTCCGTCAGTTAGTTATTTGCCATTTTATCCATCAATGTATCATCGTATCATTATTATCATTAAAAATTGTGTAATTATAGTTGTAACAGTTTACATGATTTTTCAAATTGCAAAATTGAAGTAAAAGCGAAAACTTCTGAGAAATTTACATTTACATGGACTTGTAGCACACTACCATCCTTATCGTCATCAGTGCGTATTTATTTCACTAAAAATATAGAATAAGAATATTGTATTATTTATTTTACAACCTGCCCTTAAATACAGTACGTAAGTAATTTTCATACTTGTGTGCTCTTTTATATTCTAAACGTTTCCACAAAAAGGAAAAAACACATTCCTACAGAAAAAATAATGGGCAACCTCGTTAAGTTTTTACCTCGAATAACTCTAAAGAGGAAACGTACAAAAAGTCATGAAAATGAGCACACACAGAGGCACACAAGTAGCAATAGAAATACGTTAGAATTTAAATTCAATTGAAAACTAAAGAAAGTACTTTAATGCGTTTATAAACTAGTAACATCCAAGAAGGAATACAATTTTTCATGAGTATTTTATTAAGGTGTATGCTCTTCATATGGCATGTTTGCTGTTTCAGGAGCGTCTTCCGTTCTACAAGATAACATACCCTATAATATATGTATATATCAAGTACCATGCAAACATGAATAGCAAATAGTAGTAATTAAATAATACACGCAAATGGTGTTTGTGAGTGATTCCATGCATGAGCTGTTTGTAGGAGAAAATGCTACCTTTTTCTTTCTCTCAAGTAACAAATGTCTGGAAAACCTTCTTTTTACCTTTCTGAGATGATCAAAAATGATAGTATATTTATGTACAAGAAAGGAAAAACTCCTCACGAAGAGCAAGTGCACAGAAGCCAAGTGGAAGCAAGAAATCAACCAAGTTTGTAGAGAATGCCAGCAGCAAAAATTTCTCAGACAAATGTTTTTTTCTCATTGCTACCATCCACATCACATATCAGTTTTGATGTAGAACCGGTTAAGAAGAGAGAAGAGAAATATAAGATTATTAATGCAATCACTACCTTCTTTACTACTGCTCCTTCAAAATAAAAGGCTTGTAGAATAATGCTCATTAGAACTAAGCAGGAAACCAATTTGCAAACCTTTGGTATCCACCAGTCATGTATAATAAACCGATATATCTAACACCCTTATAATTTACCTTGTGGTCTGCTACCTGCTACTTAAAAGTGTTAGGTGTATATTATAACTTAGTGTATTTGCAGTATTTTAGTGAGTTATTTATGCCATATTTGTCAGTATACATAAAAAGGTGTACATCCTCTCGTGTATGTCCTTTAATTAATTAGTGACGCCTGGAACAACAGTTTATCATAAGAAAAAATCTAAAATTATTCGTTTTAGACGAATAATTTAAGTTGTATTTTTGTCAGAATGATACTCAGGCAAGCATGCGTAAACAGGCTACATTTGTTACAATCATATTAATGTACTTTCATTTCAGTTACCACAACTTGTTGTAAACCGTATCCATTTCTTGCGCATTTGGCGCTGTTACAAAATGTCTGTTTTAATCCAGGTTCAGGAATAATACAATTTTTTAATGATGAAAATAAAGTTGTAAGAATTAAGGGAAATGTAAACTAATGTATGTATATATATTATCGTGCTATCATCATGTATAAAACATGTAATAAGTCATATGAAGAGACCGGACACACAAAATGAGTCTAGGGTATTACAAGAGTAGAACATGAGAACACATTCATACAAAGACAGCAATCGTTCTCTTTGCAGTGAATAATTTATATAATTATGTACAAAAATATTTAAAATGAGTTAAATTTTGGCAAGGTGGCACGGATATTTTCACGCACAAGTAAAAGGCTCATGACCTCTTCTTTATTTAATAACAAATCTAATTCTGTTTATTGGTGTTATCATCATTATCAACATGAGAATGTTTTTTTCGCAATGCTGAAATCATGAAAATTGAATGCTTGAGGAGGCTATTGGCTAGTTGGAGGTGTGATATTCTTAGATTAAATTTAAATTTCAGCATTCATAGTAAAAGAATGCATTTCATTATTTAAGAATGTAGTGAGCATTCGTGTGAAAGAAACCACCAAATTCGCCATTTTAAATCATGGAGTTGTCCAATTAGTAACGTCAGGTTATCTACGCACAAATACACAAATTATCTACATTTTAGTGCATGTGCGTTCCTTTACACATTTCTTCCTGCAATACCAGACCATACCACTAAAATACCACATGGCACGGGTATTAAGAAAACGTGCCAATAAAAACTTGCTTTTATGTTGTATGTTTTACAAATTTGTGTCCATTACACACGGACAGATTTTTTATGTTCAAGTTCAGCCAGGACTACAGGTACTTCTGTTTCAAAAGCAAAGAAAACAATCTTATAACTAACAGTACTAGCTATTCGAAATGCACATACATCCTTACCACATTTCTGAAGATTTTTAATTTCACTTAATGAAAAACTCGCAATATTCTTCTGAACATGTTCAGCTACTTGTTGCATACACAAACCATCATCATTACCACCGAATATACCCAACAGAGACGACGACGACGTCGAGATGGCTGCAAGAAGGGACTTTGGAATGGGAGGTAAATGGGAGGAATGTGGAATGTTGGACAGTAAGGTCAAATTCCTTTCCGTCCATTCGTCCCAGCATCATCATCACTACCAGCACCAATGCTTACTCTGACCGTTCTTACTTTTTGTTAAAATCAACTATACACTGTCAGTGCTTTTTCGCTTCATTGTAGTATCTTGCTTCGAAGTACATGATAAAGATGCGATGGTTGGTGCTTCGTATTCATATCATAAAATGATAAGATACACCGGGCAAGTCATTTAGTAAGGAAAAATCTGGTTGTGATCGTAATATTTATGATATGGTGATGATCACCACTACCAGTCACTGTTGCAAACAGACACATCGCATCACGCATCCTCAAAGATGAAGATGTACTCACACTCTAATGAACGTGAAGAAGGATAGTACCTTCCTTCCCTTTAAAAAAATGTCTGTGCTCACTGATGCTTATGCTATTGAACTACACTTGCATTTATGCCAAATATTACTATAACCATTTTGGATTTTTTAAGTTGTGAACATATTCTACGAATAGCATAACATAACTGTTCATCTCACTCCACAACAATGCGGTATTAACGCTCACGGTTTTTGTAGTAATGCCGGTACTACAAGAAGTTGTAAAGGTAGCAGTGTAGAAACGGTTAAAGAGATTCATCCCTTTATATTTTGCATTACTAAATAAAGTATATCAAGCAAACATACATGTACGAATCAAAACTAATTTCATGAGATAGGAACTGGATATTGGATATATTTACGGATAAGATTACCTGGACAAGAAAAGAAAGCCATCATGTCATGTCTTGAGATGTCAATAATCGCTTCGATCTTAAAAAGTTACTGTTTTCAGTGCAAGTATTGTAAAGTATTGTGCATTAAAGTCAACATACTTTTTATAAGGACAGTAGAATTACAAACTTTTCAGCGTTGCAATTAAAAAATGTTACATTAGCTGTTCATTCTAGTAATCTCTGAAAGTATTGATTTTAAATCAAAATTTATTGACATTTGCCATGCTTTTTTTCAAACTACAGGATTATTTGTCGTTAGAGGATTTCAATTTATTTTGAAAACCACGTATGGCAGCAATATAAAACGAGCCATAATGATGAAACCCACAAATTGTGGATGTACTTGTCATTTTTAAAGTCATTGTTTGCACTGAAAACTTTGCAGTGTAAAATACAATGATTGACATTTGTTTACAACATTCAAGTAATGACAGGTGTTACCCAATATGGAGTTCGAAATTTCATACACGTGCACTTAGCTTAGGGATGTTTGTGTAGGATAAAAATTTTGCGGGGGATGAAATAAATGGAAGCAGGAACTGTTGTCATCATGATGTCATTGTCATATTAATTTACATAGGAGTATACTGTAAAAAGTAACAATCATTATGTCGTTTTACGTAAAATGTGACGCAGATAATTTTGTACGTATAAAATAACATTTTCGAATAAATATGTACTTAATATGGTAATGTAGATACAGAGGTTCAAACATGACATTTTATAAAAATATGCCTCTTTATACATCATTTATGCTTCTGTGCATTGTTGATTGTGTTTTTTTTTCTCACTTTAAACTTTTAGTATTTGTCGTTTCAATACTAAATTCCTTTAATTAAATAATCGATTACTGAGAATACTTGCTAAGGTCGAGGATTCATTTTAAGGACAAATTGTTGTTCCAGTTTGAAAATGTGGCATTATTCAACTTCCACGGTCATTTCTTGTAATCCAATGTAATCCTTTCATACAGTCGATTCTGGGGTAAAAAGGTAACTAAAGTTAAAGAAATGAAAGTTTCAGGAAAAGTTTGTAAAAATAGAAAGGTTGACTAACTAGAAATCTACAAATAGCATACATATTCCTTGAAGGGTTAATGGAACTGTAACGGGAAAAATTCCACGAAATCTTTTAATAAACTAGAAAGTAAAGTATGTTCAAATGAGCAACCCTGAAAGTTGATGAATGCATACAAGTCTTTCAATATTTGAAAAAATTGTACATATTAGTACCAGAGAGCGGAATCTTATGATTTTGCATACTCAATATAGTTTGTCCAGTTAACCCGACGTTTGGGGACTAGACGTTTCACATGAAAATAAGTATTTTTAGGCCAAGTTTATTTTCATATTTGTGCATATTTTGGCCTTTACTTGCATATTGCATTTTTTTTTTTTAGTATGTTTTTTAGTATGCATGCATATTTTGGGCATTATTTGCATATTATGCACATATTTCTCTATATTTCGAAAACTTTGCAGAATTTTCATGAATCTGTAGAAGAATTTCGAAGTCCGAACCCTTTTTCAGGCATTTTTGGACATTTCCCTTCCACGTTTTGGTAGAAAGAATTTTTTTTTATTAATAGAATTACTTTTGGCTCTTTAGTGGCTCAAAAAGTGTTCTATGTATGGTCGTAAACTTTTCACGTGTTTATTATGTAGCGGTAAAATGTTAAATATTGGGTTGAAATATGATATATATTCATTTAAAACATCAATTCCTAGGGTTTTGGTTAATTTTGAAGACAATTAAAACCGAATTTCACTAAAATTGACTTTTAAAATCCCGAAAACTCAAATTTTACTTGCATATTTACTTGCATATTTTGCCCAAAATATCGTGCATATTACATACATATTTTAGCCGTCTATCTTGCATATTCTACCGCTCTTTGGTAGTACATATACATAAGTCAGTTATTCCAAATATTAAGGTGAAAAATTTTTGCTTGAGGATTATGATTTCAAAAAACGAACGATTTTCCCAGCATGCCAATGATTTTTTTCCTTTAACACATTATAGAATTACAATATTGCAAAGTTTATTTTTTAAGATATTTTATTACGATATGAATGGTGGTACAGACTGAATTCACTTATCAATCGAAATATTTATCCATGATTTTGTTTTTGAGTCACACATGTTATTATGCATAATACTTAATACAAACACAATTAGTTCCAATTTCCTACATTACATCAGAACATATTTATTTGAATTTGTACATTTAAAAATGGATACGTTTTTGTTTTATCTAGTTATTATCCAAGTTGTGTACTTTTTTGTTTCATTCATAAAAAGTCGAGAATGGTAATCATATGATGATCTAGCTCTGGCAACCTTTTACCTCTTTCTTGGACTGCTTTTTATGTCATTCATTCTTCCGAGTATCCTTGTGATACTACTTTTGCGTTGTGTCCAAGAAGTATTATCGAGTATGAATGAAGAATTTAAAAAAAGCAAACCAGTATGTGCACTTTCTTGTAATTTGAAAAAATAAACATTTTTCAAAGATAAACGATTGCTACTCACATATGCAAGTATACACTATTACATTACCTTGTGTATCTTGATTCTTGATGAACTTTGCACCTTCATTTTTGTTGTGTAATGTATTCATAATGATGAAAATATGTTTGTTTGATTTGATATCTTTGTTTAAAGGGTAGAATAATTCTTTCATTCTTATTTTTCCTATAAAAATCTCTCATTCATTCATACATAGATTCAACTTAAATTTATGTGCATGACATGAGTATCAATAAAGCAGTAGGACAATATAGAAGTAGTTTGTTCTACTGCTTTCAGTTTCTTGTTTATGATGCAAATTCAAGTAGAGATACTATTTGCTATTATACACGCTAGCATACAAACTTACATACTCAACATATTTGATTTAAATTAATTCATGCATACCTACCTTACAATATATACAAGAACCGTCTTCGTCTTATTTTTTTCTCTTCATTATCAGCATCAGCGCAAATAGTAGTGTTTTATAATATCAATGTTGTTCTCAATTCAACTTACCATCAGAAAAATATATATGAATGAAATTAAAGAGAGCAAAGCAAGGAGCACACCAGAAAATAAAATGAATGAAAATCAAATTAATTCTTTTTCTTCAAGTTGATTCAAAGAGTTCACAGATATGTGAAGTAAAGTTCCTTTTGACTGTCTTACTGGTCAAGGGGTCTTTCGTAAAATAGATATGGGAAGGGGAAAGGGGAAAACTGTAATGTAAAGGGGTTAGTGAAAAAAATTAAATATAAGCTTGCATTTTCATTGGTGGTTGCAAACTACACAACAGTTTGAAATCTAATTCATATGTTTGAATATTTTTTTTCGCCTGTTTTACGAGGAAAGGAATCTCCACACTTTAGAAACACATGTAATTGTGAAAAATAATAGTAGCTTACATTCTGTGTAAAAAAATTCGAGGTTGCGCATGTCCACCTTTCTTGTCATCATTAGCATCAGAGGAATACAAGAATGTATTGTACATTTAACTGAGCGTTTACCATGATAAGCACCTTGAACCTTTATTTGTACTGGTTAGGTGATGATGATGGTGGGTGATAATGATAATAATGTAGTGAATGAGATTGAATTACTGTTAAAAAGGCAGTGCAAGTAAAAATGGTAGTAGCATAGCGGCACCAAACACCCCATAATATACTCTACTCATCATTATAGTACTAGTAATTCGTCTTCCTGAATTTCAGTTCATTCAGAAACAACGAAACAAGCTGTGTGAAGTTCATTCATAACTTTTTGTGAGTGATCTAATTTCTCTGAAACATTCATGGTTTACTGCTACAATTTATAAGCAACACACTTGCATACACACTTTCGTTATGTTATGAGTGCATATTTTTATGTGCGATGAGATGAGACCAATACATTTAGGCATCCCTGTAGATGGTAAATGTTCTAAAATGCCAATTTGTTTAGCTTACGGAATGAAGGTGCTGGTTTATGAATCTAGCATAAGTTCATGATAACTAACAATGCAAGAATGGTTCCGGTATCCAGAATACAATCATAAATACAATGTACAAACCTACCAACAATTTGTTTTTTTGTGAAACTCAGCAATAGTGAAATCAACAGGTAACACGTAAAGCATACAATTAGAGATCTGTGCTTCTATAAAAATAGGATCTCCGCTCTGCTTTCTCACTGGGTACACCCAGTAGTACAACAATTGCATCATAATCTGTACAACAATGAGAGTAGAATTTGTGTACGCATCAAAATGCTATATTTGTACCTGTAATGCTCAATTTTATGTGTGATGTATACCACTTACGCAGAAGAAAAGATGGGAATGACCGGCAGAACACATGGACCAATCTACCAAAAAAACTCAGTAATAATTTTTGGCTGTATGCATACCTATCGACCTCTTTCGAACCTCATCATTTTCATGAATGAAAACTGAACAACTACTTGCATGCATGCAAAAGTAGTCAATAGATGTACACGAGGAGGATTTTTTCAGAATGTCTGCAGTCTAAATGAACGCTTGAAGTTCTAGGCATTATGTGAGTTAGTGGCAAACAGAAGCAATATATCAAGCGAGTTGTGTAAACACTTGAAGCTTGTACACCTGTGTGACTTGCAAATCACTACTTTTCCCTTGTTGCTTTGTATGTTCCCCCTTGGTTTCGTTCACTGAAGTAGAAGTAGTTATCTCTTTTTAACCTGAGCAGACAGGATTCCATCACTTGTCGGGGTTCAATTAAATTCTTACAATGTATTGGAATCACTACTGAATTTACTTGTGAATGAATTCATAATGGCTGACAGACATACACGTAGAATACAAGTACATAGTACATCTCATCTGAGTTTACTGCCAAAATAATTTGGTATTGATTAGTTCGCAGAGACATAATATATTCGAATGAAGGGGTCTGCTTTGCAAGAAGATGCTGAATAAATTAGAAACTTTTGTGAAAACAATGCAAGAATATTAGATAATTTTACAATTATTTTAATAATGTTTCATAAATTTTTAAAGGACACATTTTTTCACGCAAATATTTGTTCATAAGTCAGAGTTTAAACTCCATGAATTACCCAAAGTACAGTTTCCAGCAAAATCAACCAACATTTAACTAAATGATGTAGAATAAAATGAAAATTATAAATGTACTGGTTTGTTTATTGTGGTAAACATTGTACACGCGAAAATGTTCACATACCACTTATCTCAGGAATGTAAGAGTCGATGATTACCTTGTGACTACAGAAGATAAACAACCGTTTTCATTCCTGGCCATGGCATATTTTTTTTAACGAAAGCTTTAATCCTTCCGAAAATTTTTGACAGGTGAGTATGCAAATATTTTGAAAGCATAAGCTGTGTATGATCATGTTAGCATAAATACATACATACAGCATCAAAACTGATTTTCCAAATTGATGCAAGCAAGTAATTGTACATATCAATTGCTAGTTCTAGTACCTATAATCATTTTACGTTGCTTTTGAGAAGCAGAACCAGACACAGACAGGTAGAGATGTAAAACTTGTATTTAGAATGATGGATCGGATCAGGTAGGTAAGGTTGCTTCGTCGGTTGTAATTCGGAAGGTAAAAAGTGGTTATAATAAAAGATATGGAAAATAAAACAATTTTATGTTGTAACTCCTCACTATATGTTATCTGCTAAATTCAAATCATAAAGAACAACCAAATTTATTGATTGAAAGGAAAAGGTGAATTCTTGTGAAAACAATATTTTTTCCCCTTTGACAGACTCAACAGAAATTCCACTGAGAGTATTGCCATTTAATTATTTTAAAGACCCTTCTGTGGGACTAGCGCGCAGTCTTCATTCTCATGATTTCATCAACAGAAGCGAAAAACAACAATAACAAGATCTACAGTGCCTGACGTTCTTTGAATGATAAACAGGAAAAATGTAAAGGAACAAAATGCCTTTTTTAAACTCTTCTTATACCCATTACCATTTCTACCAGACCTCATTATCATCAGAAGCGGCTGCGAAAGCAAGGCACACAGAAAAAATCCTCCGTCTAAACTCTAAACTGCTCCTGCCTGCATTGGCCTTACGTTTGTTTATAGATTTGGCCCTCCCACATGCTAATGGAGATTTTAAGACTGGCGTTTGTGTGAAAATGATGTAAGGTTGAAGGCATATCAGGATTCAAAACTTGGAAAGACAATTGAAATTGCTTTGCTTGAAAAATGTTTTAACAATTAACCAAATCTTTTAATCTTTTATACAAAATATTTGGTGTAGCTGAAAGGTGAACTAATATTGTCTCTATGCTATGTCATGCCAGGGACATATTCAAGATTCGACAATTTTGGGGTTGTATTCGATGAACTACTGCAAACAATTTGTACAGTTAACTTTCCATTACAAATTGCATACCATTTATAAATATTTTCCCCCTTAAAAGTTAGCAATTTTATAATTTCCTCTTACAGTTTACATACTAGCTGGTATTCGAATTCGAAGACTATGTGCATTTTTCTTACGATCTTCATAACTTAAAAGTAATTTAAAGCATCGATCACTTTGTTCTGGATATAAAATAACCAAATAAAATAAATATACTAACGATGTGGGGTGATATGATATAGTTTAATTTTACGTATGAAATCCACCAACGAGTGGTACAACAATTTATGATTACATTAGGACACTTAGGGATGTGGGTTGCTCACTAAAAATGTTTTGGTGTGATACAAATACTACAGCTATTAGCTGGCCCATAATATCGAAATAAGACAATTAGTTTTCTACAGCCCAACATGCAACCACAGCAGAAATGATGCTTCGCTTTATACGACAGCGTTGTACCGTCTAGTAAATAGTACACATTCATTACTCATTGCTTGCGTTGATGCCTGCAGAGTATTATAGATGTTGTGAGTTGTGAATGAAATGAAAGCAACAAGTGTCACAGGGTCTCCCATGAAATTGTATAGTGCGGGAGTTTTTCGGTAAACTTTCTTTCTTTTTTACTATATTTCCCCTTATGTACCCACCCATCCGGTCTTTTTTTGCGTGATGATGACAAATATCAAGGATTATAAGAGCTAATGTGTATAACTCGGTGGGTTTGGTTTAGTAAAGCAGGTTTGAGTTATTACAGTAAAAGATAAAAAAGCTGAACTGTACATAATATTACACTTTTAACATGATTATCTTGACTGGTGTAATAAATATGAGGCGAATAATGTACAAATATAGTCATGTTATAGCACATTTGATGTGATGATATCATCACAAAACTATTTGCCAGCCATGCAATATTATCATGTCCATGAGAATCACATTAATACGTGTGTGATTTTAGTTGGCAAAAACGCACGTAACATGCAATAAAAGCAAGTCACCAAAAACTTGTAAAAAGGCTAGGTTGTCTTGTCTTGTTAGTTTTCACACGCAGCTAAAAACAATCATGACAACATGACAAAGAAATTCAATACATTCATCTCTCTCTCTCTGTTAACCATCTCATCTCTGTCGCTTTGAGATTTCTTCAAGGCAAACCATTATTTTCATCATCTTTAGCACAAAGTCTATTTACATGTAGCATGTGGGAAAAGTACCCCGAAGAAATAAAACTATCAAGAAAATAGTTGAGTAGTCAAGCAGGCTGGCAACACCTTCTTGATTTACTTTTTTATCTTAAATGTGAACACTTTTCAATCTCCATTCATTCGATTTTTTCCCATTCATATGCATAATCAACAACAGCAAGTAAAAATGTTAAAATGTTCATTCCAAAGTAAACTGAAGTCAAGTAAGTTATAAATAACAAATTAGGATTTTTTTGTTACAGTTTGCCTTGATTCTGTCCAGCAAGTTGAAAATCAAGTTTGAGAAGTATTGCATATAAACTTTGTTTGAGGACATTTATTTTTATGAATTGCTGAGGAGAATTTCTTGATATTATTTTCATCCTTCTACCTGGACATTAAATTTCCACTCAGCCATGTTTTTTCAATTATATTCATAACCTAAGTTTAATTAGTTTAACTTGAATTTGGGTTGAATTTATTGTAATATGATCAAGTTGGGAGTATTTCATTTCGCTTCTTTTAAGACCTTACCCGAAGGAAAATAAAATTGCAGACAGTTTAACAACCACGATAATAAGTCAATTAAAATTAATATAATGTTCCGTGTGGTGAGACTAAAAAATAAGAATACCTAAATTTTAAAAAATATTACTTTTCTAGCGGTATATGTTAGTAGATTTATGGACGCCTCTATTCATTTCACGGTATGTCGATTTCGAGTTCGGCCCTCTAGTTACCTGACTCCTAAACCAGACAAAGACAAGTGCATGTGAAAAAGCTTGATACTAAATTACACAATGCGCTGCGCGTATACTTGTGCTCATTGACTATTTACCAGACGCTTTTCATTTTTTTACGCTGTAACTACAACTATGATCGCCGCTGGTTCTACATCCAAACTCCAAACCTTTTTCCATAAACTCACCAGTCACTAATCCCTGCAGTTTTTATGGGGAATCCATGCATATGTCTAAGTGAGCCATACAGTAAAAAAAGCCATTAATTTTGTTAAAAGGACACGAATAAAATAATGGGAGTCGGAAAAACAGATCATCGCATTGCGAACTGAAATAATATTATGCTAAAGTGACTATCAATGAGATGATGGATTTTAGTAACCAACCAAGTAAAATGCATAATTTATGAGTGTATCATCAATATTAATATGTAATGTATTTATTGTTTCTTTTCAATATATTTTTTTTGTGTGTCTACATGAAAGGCGAGAATGAAACCAAGACAAGACAGTCAACAGAGAGAGAGAGCCAGCAACTTTTACATCGCATCGCTATTTAGCCAAAAACTATTGCTACCTCAAAAATATGTTCTCTTCTGCACAATAACCAACAAGTCACGGCCACCATGAAATTTATTTTACAATTCACCAGACAGTATTTTTTTATCATCATCATAATATAGATTGCAATTTGCTCCTTTGCACAGTACGTATGTTTAGTGAATGTAGTATGCTTTCTATTAAAAATACCATTTTTTACTGTGGTCTCCTCTTTTCGCAATAGCAGGTATGCTTCAATAAGTTAGGAAGAAGGTTAGATCATATTATTCTTATTTTTTTTACTAATATGGTTGAGGATGATATTCTAAGCTACAGGCACCGCAAAACGAGTGACGTCTCTAATACAAAGGAGATAGAAATATCATTATTGTAAAAGCTCATTCAGCAATATTATAAAACTACAACATATATTGTTATTGTTATGCATACCATACAACCACCACCACCGACGATCACCGATGCATGCTTTCACAAGTAACAATTTAAAAAACTGAACAATCTAACTGCACCCTACTACCATGCAGGTTTTAAGGCTTAATATATATTTCAATTTTTATGACACCAGTATTGTTCTTCAAAGCATGTCTTTAGATGATTTCACAGGTAATCCGGGTTTCTCAAACAATACTCCAATATATCCATTTATAGTCAGACGAAAGACGAATATTTTGAAAAATATGGTGGATATGGATTCTGAAGTGTGGCAATCGGAAGGAAAGATTTCAAAAGTGCAATAAAAATGCTCATTTCAGTCGGTTACAATCTCATGAGTATTATCGTTAGTTAGGTTAAGCTTGCATAATTGAAATGGATGGAAATTTTCTTCATGCTTAATAAAATGTATTGTTGCTTGTAATAAAACAAAAATTGTAAGTAATATAATTACACAAAAGAGAAGAGAAAAATGACTATATGACATTACAACAAATGAGTGATTGTGTAAAGGAAGTAAAATCACCAATAAAACTCATTTTCTGTCTTATTTGAAGAAAACCTAAAGAATTTAGCGTAAAATAGTATTGTTTTTTACACAAAGATATTTTCAAGTTGCATGAGCAGATAAAACAAAAGACAAATACAACCTGCTGTGGCTGTAATATTCATATAATCTGTCTATGTATGTATATTGCAAAACTTTGGATAAAGACATGATACAGAATAACTTTGAATTTTGGATAAAATAAACGAGGGCAAACTTGTGAAGAAAAAAAGTAGATAATGAGGGTAAATTGTGCACTTTGTACCAAAAGAATCATCAAGCAACAGATGTTCTCACAGAGTTTAGCAATAGCGTCTAAAAACCTGAGAAAGAACTTTTTCCCGGAAGTCAATATATTATATACTTATGTATGAGTGAACGAATGGGAACATAATCTCTTATCTATCAGTCAATCTTTATGAAGGGATTTGTCTAATTTATCGGTAAAAGTGTTCACGTCAGATGAGCAATCGTTTTTTGGTCTCCTTCTCGCCTCTCTCGCGTATACCTTTTGAACTAGACGTGTTTTCTGCCGTAGGTATTACCGAGACAAGTTTGAAATAAAATTTTTGTTGAAAGTTCATTGAGACAAAACTGCATTCCTTTTACCCGATCAGAAAAATGAGTGTAAAGAAGGTGAAGAAAAAATGAATCCCTGTTGAATGAATGAAAATGAATTTTTATCTCAATTAAAAGCTACAATGAATGGGGTAGGTACGTTTTGCATGATTTTCTAGCTAGCTATTTTATACACAACACAACTCTTGCAAAAAAATTCTAGCTAGAGAAGAAGAAAACAACTGACCCGAACCCGTTTTCGAGAAAAAATTCGACCACACATGCATGACCACAAGTTATTCCATTGCTTCTCCTTGATAATGGTACTCACAAAATTCAAGATAAATTTGTCAAAGAATGAAAGAGTAAAGAAGAAGAAAAAAATATTACATTGAATTTTATAAAGGAAGTGTTGAATTGTATGTAAATGAGACTGTCAAAAGGATTTTTTAGAAGAATCAATGAAATCATCGTTAAAAGGGTTAAATGAACGAATGGATTCTCAATGATTACTTTGAATATTTTTCTTACATAATCAACATTGATTCTTGCAGTGGGACCGAATTGACTAGCATTGCTGAACTTTTTTATATGAACGTTTAACGTGATGAGCTGGGAAGGGGAAGGATGAAGTCTCCTAAAGCGAAGCTACTGACTTTTTATGATGATGAAAACAGCCCAATAAAGTGTCATGTCAAGAGGAAGTACCATTTATCACTATCATAATAATTATTACTCAAATATCTCATACTGATAAGAAGTTTTTCTTTCTGTGAAAAGGATTCCCTTTTGGTATCGACTAAAGACAATTTATTTCAATTTCCAGTAAACTATGCCACTGGTGATGGTGATGGTAAATATCGTAAACTCTTTCATTTTTGCAAGTTTGTGTTGAAACTGACATAATCATTTAAAACATAGTTATAACACAGCTAAATCAATAAAAATATGAAATTAAAAGTTGATATGATGGTACTGACTGATTTAAAACTTACATTTCGGATAACGAAACTAAACTTTAAACACTAAATGAAACCAAAAAGAAACCTTCTTTCTGGAAGATTTATACATATTTTTATCTTTTCATATTCCTAAATATCTAGCTATTGATTCCATTTGCATCATCCCATCATTAAATTAAATGCATCAAACACCTACATTTACTTACTTCACTTCATTTTTGAACGAATCAACTATTCGTTTGGCGGTAGGCGCCTTAAATTTAATTTACAAAAAATCGATGATCGCGCGCGATTTTTTGAAGTTTGAAAATTGAAAATGCAAATTTTACGAAAATGAATGAAACGCAAACGTTCACGCAAAAATGCACGCATTATGCATTTTACTTTGCTGTACTTTCTAATTTGTATTAGCATTTTTTCTAAACTTGGTGATCAAAAAATAAAAAATAATTAGTTTCATTTTCAATTTGGTTATTCACTAATTCTAAGTTTACGATTATACTCATTTGAAACCTTGAAATCTTTTGCTATGCATTTTTACCTTTTCCGAATTTCGGTTACCTGAAAATTCTAAAGTAAACGGTTTATATCTGTATGTAAAAAGGGTTATGATGAGACGAAGTACAAAATAGCTGAATGGGATGCCTTTGAAATTCAAAGTTTGAATTTCTTTGCTGACCTAATGTTTGCATTGCAGTTTGCATATAACAAACTATAAAACTTCATAACTTTACCTAAGTGCCATCATGTGTAGAAACAAGAAACTCGCATGAAATAGAAATTCTCATCCACTTTTTCTCATTCTACTCACTAGAATGCAGTTGAATCTTCATAAACCATAAAGTGAACCTGACTCAGCCACAGCCACGTCAGACCATCAAAAGGACCATGTATGCAGTATGCATATTCAAATACGTAGCATAATATCCTATCATCATTCCATTTATAAGAAAGCAAATTAGACTATAAGTTCACGGAACTGACTGAGAAGAGAATATTTTTACAGGATGGATATGGATATTGTCATGCATTATAGATTACAGCCTGCTAATAAAACATTTTAAATATCTCTCATCAAACAAATCTACCTCAAAAAATGATGAATGAAAAGATGTCAAATACCCTTTTTTCTTTTAATAATTTATCTTAATCCTTTCTTTCACTTGAAATCATAAATGCATGCCACGTATACCCACATAACAAGTATTAGTATTAAAGTCACCATGAAGTTTGGTCAATTAGTATTTAAATGTGCTCATCTTAAATTAGTCTTAACGTATCAATCGGAAGGAGTACATTAAGGGAATCCATTCATATAAATGTAAAATGAATATACATAGGTAATTTACCAAACCAATATATCTGGTTGTTGGTAGGCTTTGGGGTCTTTTATAATATCCTGATGGAGTACACGTACAAATGAATGAGCTGGCTGTTCCGCAGACTTACACGTAG
>JAQFXM010001859.1:0-28626 GCA_034693345.1 Entomobrya multifasciata
AACTTGCAATTTGCTTTCTTTTGAGTTTTGCCAAGTTTTACCTTAAATAAAAATTCATACAATTTTATATTTATTTGTAAAGCAGCCCTTTTCACAGCCTTCACAAATTCAATAACACATCATTCTACATCACTGCTGTAATAAGTATATTATAATTTAACCACAAATTTTAAACATTAATTTTTTTGGTACGGAATTAACTCATAAAAGGTGAGATGATTACAAGATTTTGCTCATACAATTGTTTTAGTTTGTAAGCATGAACACAACTGTATAAAATTAGCATGCTTTCAACAAACATTTTTATTTTAATACATCTAAAACAAGTATTCACCCTAACTACATGGTAATATATGTAGATATATAGACTTAGGTTATGCAAATGTTTTATTGCTTATTTTTACAGATTGAAATACCTGTCTTGTTATATTGTACGCCACTCAACGTATTTTTACGGTTACACACATCCACACATTTTAAATCATCGATAGTGGGAATGGGCATAAATATTTTACTTTTTAACACATCAAATTAATATATTGGCTACCAACTTCGAAAAAATATAAGCGTTATTTATACACTTGTCAAAAGTGAAATTATTTTTGAAAAGAAATCACGGAGGAAGTATTTTGGAATGGAGAACTTGAATATATTTAGTATCGATAGAAATACAAATTTCATTATATCACCATATCACACAATTCTATTTCAGTGTTATTGTGTTTGTATTTGTTTTGCTATGAATGTCATTTGATATATATATATGTAATTCTTTCTCTCTCTATCTCTCTCTCTACTGTTATGTGTCTGGTAAAAAATACAGTACCATCGACAGAGTGATACGTACGGGTACATTCTTCATTACATGAATTCCAGTTTCACTGGCATGTTCTTCATCGAAACTGTTTTGAAAATCGTCGCTTTTGGATTTAAGGTACTTGTACTGACAGAAAAAATCACAACTTAAAATTCTAAACATATTTAACTTAATTATCAATCTAAAAATACTCATTTATGCACCTTATGATTTTAAGTATATCAAAATGTCGAGTTTTAATTTTTTCTGCTTAAATCGATTTTCAACGTATTCATTTTTTACACCTTTGAATAACAATTCACATTATTTTTTGTTAAATTATTTGGTCTTGTCTAAGCTATCATATTTCGATCACCTTTTCTTCCAAATTGTAACTATTTAACACTAGATACACCAATCAAGAATGTTTCACAAGTATTTTTTATTTACTAAAACACCTTAACAATAAGATGTGATTTCCCCTCAACCCAGATAATATCACTGTGTTCATATCTGTCATTTTTACTAACGAAATGATCTCAAATATCCCAAAATAATATGTGTCAAAAATCTAAATACTCTCCTGACTCCAAGAATAATTCTCCAAAAACAAAGGTATACAAAGGTATCTTGCTACCTGATATACCTTAAAAACGTCTGCGCAGTTTTAAATGTATGTATTTGTGTTTCTGAGTAATTTCATTCACATTTGTGTAGTAGGATTTGTTGGTAATATTAATTGTTGCCATTTATGTGTTCTCCGGTTGGAAATATCCTGTACATTTGATGTTGTTGTCTTTCTGTCTCTTTCTCTCGTAAATGGTCCTGCCTTTGGCTAAATTGAAATGTTTCTCTCAGTATCTTGATGTTGGTTTGGTAAATAGTTAATTTTGGACAGCAATAAGCCCATCGTTTATTTTGTTCGTAATACTTTAGGGAAAACGTAAAATTTGAGTATCCAATATGTAGTGTAGACTTTTAAAATATTCAACTTTTTGAGAAACAATCTTACGACTTCGTACAGTTTTCTTTTTCAAGTTGTATGCAGCACAGAAGATGATAAAATTATTCGACGACAGTTTGTGAAACTCGTTGATTTTGAACAATTTCTTTCACAAAAAAATTTATTGACGACTTGGTTTTTAAAATATCCCATTGCCCACTATCAAAGTATTTTAATTACGAAACTTTTCCACAAGTTTTTGAGTTTTGTGATTTTGGAAAGGTAAGTACCAAGTTTATATCAAACAACACATTAATCTAGTGATTGTTTACTATTTGCACGTAACATAACACTAAACACGTTGTAAGCTTTTTCCAATGTTTATTACGTCTGAGTGCATTTGCAGCCACGTTTTCTGCTTTAGGCAAGCCGTATAAGAATGCTTTTGCTTACGTCTTCGCCTTTTTAAATGATCGTTGCAACAATAATATGACAAGAATGTTAAAATCCATATTATACATGATATATTAAGGAATAACTGCTCGTTGTCAAACAAACAGAACAAAACTTACACAAATTTGAAACAAACCGATTTTTGAATATTCTGCATTATATGCATGCACCTAAAACGTTTGTTTATATGATTTTTAACTGTGTTTTCGAAACCCTACTTGATGTTTTGCATGAAACAAAATTCAATACAATCTCGTGGCCCCTGATTTTGTTTGGGGTATGAGTAAGATGTACAGCTCCCAAAATGTTTTTTACCTGGATGCCGAAAATTTCGTGTGTTTTAACTGTTCTATTTGATTTTATTCTTTTTTTAAACTAATACAATTGCTTTTGTTCAGACTAAGATGCTTTATAATTGTGAAAACATTTTATTCTTCTACTAACACAACGAGTTAGCTAGCTCGTTAGCTCAACTATCAAAAAAACTTACCTTTGCAAGAATTTACTTGCACTTTAACAAAACTAAGAAAATAACAAGAAGAAAGTAATAGAAGCCGGTTATTATAGAACTTGAGATTTCATTTATATTCAGTACATGAACGCAGAAAAATGTGGGGTTAATTCTAATTCCAAGGATTCGGAAGTTTCAAAGGTTATTCTGAATAGTGAAAGAGTAAATTAAACACAAATATTACAGAACATAGGTCACAATGGAACAAAGACTGTAGGTAGAAAGTCATAACTCTTAAATTTTATATCAAATCCACGATTTAGATTGCCAAATAGTTTAAAACCATTATTTAGGATAATTGCTTTTTGGTACTTTTATAGGCAATTGGTTTAAAACATTACAAATAAGCATATCTTTCTGCGCGTAGTTACTTGGGACAGAAAATACATTAAAAGCTTGTGGTTGGTTTTGTGGAGTTTTTGAATACTTTCTCTCAATTTCCTCTCTCTTTCCATCTCTATTGTTTCCTATTTCGTATATTTTATTGTGTCCGAATTGTTTTTTAGTATCACCGCTCTCCAGAATCGTACGAAGACATTCTGACATACGTCAATTTAGCGCTAACACTGCTCTTCTCTATCGAGTGTGTACTCAAAATCTTAGCTTTTGGAATTAAGGTAACTGTATTGAAATATACATTTAATTTTAAACTTCACTGTTTTAAATCTTCCAGTTTCATATATACTTTATATACCACTCCTTCTTATTAACATTTCCTTTTTATACACCATTGCATTATTATATACATGTTCAGTGTTACAATCGCTAAAGTTTTACGGAAATTTGCCAAATTAAGGACTTTTCTTGAACTCATTAATTCAAGTGTATTATTTTCTTGCATTTTTAAAACAGAAATTTCATGCTCTATAAAATTATACATATCAAAGCAGCGAGAAAAAGTTTTCATAAAAGAAACAATAAGGTTTGCGGTGGTTAAAGTTTTTACCGTATATAATATAAATACCTGTTTTATAAATAGTCGTTGTACGCATATATTTTATATACAAGTGCAGCAAATTTAGGCCTTTTTCACGTTGAAAACTTTGTTTATATATCCTATATAAGCACTTAATGCCCTTTGTTGTGATAATGTGTCATTGTTGTAATATTGTTTGCAGTAATGTAGATTTGGGTGGATTTTTCCGTGTTTGATTAGCTAAATTTGATGTTGAAATAAATAAACTGGAATATGTGTATGCTTACCCTTAGGTAAAAATATGCATATTCCGGCACAATGCCGTACTTTAAAAAATTGACACCTGTTGGTTTCCAACCAATAGAACAGTTCAAAAATGTTAAAAGGAGTCAGCGAGAGCCAAAAAATATAAACATGAAATCCAAAATTTGAATCCCAACCATCGTAGTAAATTGTGAAACTTCAATGATAAAATTTTGTTTAAAGTTTTATCGGTTTTATTTACAAAATAGAAAAATTATCAATTTAGCGTACAAAAAAGTTGCATTTTTTAGGACTTTGGCGCAGCCACCATATTTCTCTCCACTGCTTATTTAAAAACGAGTATTTTGAAAAGAAATGTAGAATTTGAATTTGTAATTTGAAAATTTGAAATTCACCGTATCATTTTTACATTGTTTAGTAATCGAAATTGCGTGTTTATACCTACTTATGAGTTCACCTAAAATAATGTTATTTTGAAAGTTTTAGTTCTTTAACAATTTTATTAAAAAGAGTTAAGCTTAATGAGACGTTTCTTTTTATTATAACGTAACAATTTTCAGAACTTCTTTAAAGACCCTTGGAACGTGTTTGACTTTATCACTGTCATAGGAAGTATTATTGATGCACTTGCTATGGAATTCGCGGTAAGATATTTTGCAAGTGATCTTAAATTTGGCAATCTAAATGAACTATAAAATAAATGCATCATTCTTTCTTTCAGCAAAATTTTATAAATTTAGCGTTTTTAAGGCTGTTTCGTGCAGCGCGTTTGATAAAATTACTTCGACAAGGGTATACGATTAGGATTCTCCTGTGGACGTTTGTACAGTCATTTAAGGCCCTCCCATACGTTTGTTTACTGATAGCCATGCTTTTCTTCATCTACGCTATTATCGGGATGCAGGTGAGTACTGACTTTCCATACCTTTATTGCTTTCACTATACAATATTATACCCACAGTTATCTCTTCAAAATCAAAACAGTCTAAAATATTTTATTAAAGTTCAAAAAAATACCAGAAATATAACTGATAGGATTAAAATTGCATCGCACAAAACAATTACCAAAAATATAATCATTCGATTTTAAATAGCAGAAGTTATAGTTAAAATTAAATTAGATTTATATTAGAATAAAAGTCAATTATATGACTAGCACCAAAAAACAATAAACAATAAGCACCAAAGGTTTTTTCCTTTTTTTATAAACCCAAGTGGTAAGACTAAATGAAATACTATGACATCAACATATAAAATTCTATAAACGAGAATGTTTTTACATACATGACATCTTGTTATTTGTAAAGTGTAGGTTTTCGGAAATCTGAAGTTTGATCCTGACCTCTCGATCAACCGTCATAACAATTTTCAGTCGTTCTTTGCCGCCCTTCTACTCTTATTTCGGTGAATAAAAATAAAATCTTCTATCTGCTCTACTCTTCTCTGCAAAATAAACAAAACAAATCAATTTTTCACTTTTTCTCTCTCGCTATTCAAATGTTTTTATTTCTTACCAAAAAAGTACTGTCAAACTTATAATTATATCAATGTAAATACTTTTAGTTTAAAGTAAAGTAGATACATAGATGTCGTAAAATGTAGTTTTGTTGGTGTACAGTACATTACAATGGCAGTACTTTTTCTTGAGCACGAAGTAAAATACAAAATAAATAACAAAAGGAAACAAAAAACTCTTTTTTGTTCAATGTTGATGCTGCGCTGTGGCAATATTGCTGTTGTTGCGGCTATATTTTTATATATATCGTGCGTATTACTAAAAATACACGTTGTTTGGGTACTAAAATAATTGTAGCAAGTACAAAATATTAATGTAGCAGAGAAAGTAGATGTGGGCATTTAAAAATTATAGTCCTCGAGTTTGTAGTAAAATTGTGTATTCTTAGAAAAGTATATTTTTTGTTTTTATTTCTAACTTTCACCTATCTTCTCGTCACAAATCTTTTCTCTCTATCTATCTATCTTATTGTACTTGAATGTACGGGTATGGTTCAATGTGCAAAAATATATAGAACGTGTACAGCAACAACTAATGTGTAATATTTACAAAAAACTTGTCAAATGACATCACCTTTCGCTAAAAAACAAATGAAATCCTGAAATTTTATCAATTTGACGTTATCATCATTACTTGAGATTTTTTGGTGTATATAGTTCATTAAAGTTAGTAGATAGGTGGCTTGACTTAGAAGTATTAGCTAGTATTGAGTTGAGTACGGTACATACAAAATGTAGAGTAATTGTGTGTAGAATTTACGCCGTAGTAGAAACTTGGTTGTTGGTGCAAATCAAAATATTTTCTAAAGTTAATTTTTTCGATCGCAACAGACGATAATATGGTGAGTCCCAAGAAAAATTTGATAACAATGTCTAGAAAGTCCCTTAAAAACTCAAAAAACTTTGACCGGAATGCCAAAATCCGATTCAAAACTATTTTTTCTCTTAATGGCGAAATAGCAGCACGCGCTATTTTATATTTTTCTCGACTGTGTGTGTCCTTTTCCCAGGTGTTCGGTAACATAGCCTTGGACCCTGAATCTTCAATCACTCGGCATAACAACTTTCGAAATTTCCAGCAAGGCCTCATGCTACTTTTCCGGTCAGTAAAAACTACGAAAAAAAAAAACAAAAAAAAGATACGAAACGTCAACCTTTTTCCTCTTTCATCTTTCCGAAATAAAGTCTTTAAAATTTCAAACGGGAAGAAAGAGATACAATTTTTATAACAAAACTTCATTTGCCTTTAATTGATTTTAAATATTGATTGCGAAAATTTCTTTAAAGCGCTCATTTTAACTTTAATTTCCCAGCAAACTAAAGCAGAAAAAATACAACATTATAACTTCCCTTACTCCCAAAATTTCAAAATATATTTCATTTACAGACAAACCTATGCTCTACTGGTGCTGCGTGGCCGACATGGCAATAATTTTGACAAAATTTCAAAGGATTTTAACACAAAAAATAAACCTAATAAATATATAAAAATAATATCTATAAGTTTCTCAGTTTTTAATGTTGCGTTAATACGACAAGGAAACAATTTCCACACTGATAATTTTTGCATGCAGCTTGAGCATGGCTTTGAAATACTAAAATCTGATTAATTATTGTACTCCATTAACAAAACCAAATGTATATTAGCTTGGAAATTATAATAACAATCAAGCTTTTTATTAAAAAAGATAAATGTCTATTGTGACCTTTTCTTTTTAATGCCTTTTCGCTTTTCAAAAAGTTCAATTATTTTTGTTTACGTGCCTATTTTTCTGTTCTATTGTTTTTTAAACCGTTTAAAACATGTGTGTATCAAAACTTCAAATCCTAATATAATATATTTCTTTGCATGTAACTTCACAAAATATCCAAACCATATATATAGCTGTGCAACGGGAGAGTCCTGGCCTTCCATTATGCTTTCGTGTATTAAGGACCGACCTTGCGATCCCGCATCTAAAAAAGACGAAGATTCATGTGGTTCCAATCTTGCCTATGCGTATTTTGTATCTTTTATCTTCTTCTGTTCATTCTTGGTAAGATTTGCTTAAATACTTACAAGAAGTTATTTCGTAGCCGGTTTTATTACAACTGATTGTCTAAAACTGTATTTGTTATTGCTTCAGATGTTGAATCTTTTCGTTGCCGTCATTATGGATAACTTTGACTATCTCACTCGAGATTCGTCAATTTTAGGCGCCCATCATTTAGATGAGTTCATTAGAATATGGGCAGAATATGATCCTAGTGCCACGTAAGTGTCACATCAAAATTTTACTACTGGTTTTAATACTATCTTACTTTTAATGACACAAACTGCAATCTAATATACTCTTCATTTCACTTTTTCCAGGGGATATATCCATTTTACTGAAATGTATGACATGCTTCGAAACATGGATCCGCCACTGGGTTTCGGCAACAAGTGTCCGTATCGTTTAGCGTACAAAAAGTTGATAAGAATGAACATGCCGTTGGACGAGGACGGACAGGTTAACTTTACAACCACCCTGTTCGCCCTCATTCGAGAGAATTTAAGTATCAAAATGAGACCCGCTGAGGAGATGGATGCAGCTGACAAAGAGTTACGGGAAACTATCAAGCACATTTGGCCGTTACAAGCCAAGAAAATGATTGACTTGGTCGTACCAGCCCCACCTGAGAAAGGACAAAAGAGAATGACAGTAGGGAAAGTATATGCGGGACTGCTTATTTGTGAAAACTGGAAGACTACAAAATTTGGCAAAATAGCGCCTGCAGGAGGGGTTCCGGTAAGTGAAAAACTATTTAGCATGAAAAAACCTTTGGAATGATATTTTATTTTCAAAAACTTTAAGTGTATTCAAATTTCAAATAAAATATAATCTAATTCGTCAGGGCCCCTAATTTTGCTATGTCTAATTTAATTTCCTTAAGTTTTCAAAAAAACCTCAAATATATAAAAATACATAAAATATTTCTAGAATACAAGCAGATAGGTAGTCAAAACAAAAATTTATGGGAAAGTAATAAACAAATTCGTAAGAAATAATGCTAAAAACATTGGCAAATTAGAAGTCATCCGGGGGACTCCTGCGTTGTATAATGGACATGGCAAAAACGCATAACAACGATGATAATGATGGTGGGGATGAGGAGGAAGAGGAAGAAGGGATTTTGGACGGGGAAGAGGCAGGCACTTGTGCAGGAGGAACTGATGACGGTAAAGAGTGTCTTGTGTCTTCGGGGGTCAACGCCCGTAACAAGAAACGGAGTAAACGCAAACGCTCAAGTACACGGAGACGCCCAAGCTGGCAACTTAAAAATGGGGTTTGGCTTACAAAAAAATCAATAAAAAAGTGAAAAAATATCTTTTAAAATATTTTAGTATTTTTTCTGTGCATTTAACTTAATATTTTTTTGTGAAAAAATTATATTTCGCCAAAAATAAATGCACTGCGTGTCTTTACGAAATTCCACAGTAGTAGGTCGTCAGTTGCAGAAAAATGAAGACGTTCGAAATATTATTAAAATTTTGCCTACTTGTAAAAACCCCCATCTGTAATCTTAGGTCCAGTAGTAGGTGTGTACTGGGTAGTAGTTTAAATATCCCGAAGAAAAAGCGTAAACGAATTATTTTTGCCATGTCTACGAACTAGTTGAAATTATAAATGAGAGTCGAGTGTGTAGAAAATAATCGAAGTGTTAAGAGGTTTCCCCATCCTGATAAATAAATACTTTAGGTGTAAACATAGGTTTACTTTAAGATATATAAAATGTAGATGGGTAATGGGTATAGTATATAGTATATATGGGTAAAAATAGTTACAATTACTTTAAATTGTAGTAGAGCAGTAAAGTATTTTGAAACGTAGATGTAGTTTTATATAGTATTTTTTTGTTGTTTTGAAGTAGTTTGTTTTTTGTAGTAATCCGAGTAATTGTAGTGTGTCTGTGGAAATATTACTACTTTTTCGCGCGAGTTTTATTACTGGCGTGTATTAAGTGGAAGAACATGCAGCGCGATTATAAAATTCTTAACGACACTGTAGTTATATCGTACATTCGTTTTATTGTTGTTGTACTTGTAATATGAAATCTTTGTTGTGTTGAATGTTGGCATCTTAATTAGTAAAAGTAATTAATTGAAATAAAACCTGAGTAGTTAGTTGCTGTAGTTAGTTTGGTAATATATTATGTACTTGTAGCTGTGTACTGTACTGTGAAGCCTAAAAACTGATGCACTACTATATACTTGGTTGGTAAATTTTTGAGACGAGAAAAAGGCACAGTAAAAATTTATGCACAATTGCACCAATATATATCGTCACATGTAAAAAATATAATGGCATATAAATATATATGTACCTATGGGCAATATATTTTTGTCTAGAAAAATAATAAATGTATGTAATAGGTATATATTTTGTAAGCATGATTGAAAATATTTGAAAAAAAGGTAAAGGGTAAAAATATTTTTTGTGTAAAAATTTGAGATTCAGTTGCCGCTTTGTATTTTATATTTGAGAACGTTTGTAAAGCATGATATATGTATTTTTTTGCATGAGAATTGTAAATAAGTAATTAAAATTGAGATAAATTAGCTGCTATATTGAGATAAAACTATATATAAGTACTCTTTTTTGTGTGTAACTTATACTTGCTAATGAATAGATTAAGACAGATCAGATTAGTTGTGATTTTGTGACGTGAAAATTTGACAAATTTGGAAATTGATTGGAATTATGGTAATTTTTGGTAAATAGGTTATTGAGCTGGAGGAAATGGTGCCTGACGCGGGAGGAAGGGGAGGAAATCAAAGTCCTCTGCTAGATGACAAACTGAGTGCTACGGGAGGAACGAGTAGAGATCGTTACGAGTTTGATCATGAGTCCATGCAAGATATGGAGTTGAGGGAGGAAGATGAGTTTGCTACGAGAGGTGGGTTTAGAAAAATGACTTAAAACGAATTAGTGAATATTTTAAGAAATATATATTGAATTGTTTGTAATTTTGTGTATTTTTAGACACGATGTATCTTCATCCACATCATTCGAGGGGTAGGGGAGGGCGTCGAATGCGATCTAGATCGCCGTCGCCAACTCGTATGGGGGGAATGCAGCAAAACGATCACGGTTTTAGCGACGCTGTAGAAGATATGGTGGAGTTAGTTCGAGAAGAGACTTCAAGACGAGGGAGGGCGCGTAGAAAAGTGAGGGGAGGGGATGAGTTTTGCCTTTCTCCCGTCAGATTCCGGCCAGGGTATCACGACAGTGCACTTAGTCCATCCACTCCAGAACAAGGAGCTAATAATGGATTTCTTCCACCTAGGTAATCATTCAACTAATAAATTGACAAGTTTATATTGAAAAATTAACAAAATTGAAAACATGTTGAAACTAGACGCCATTCATATACTTATTTCGTTTGCATAGAATTTAAACTCATATTAGATTCAGAGCTCATAAATACGATTTGATTGTTTGTCTCTTGCAGAATATTAAGAAGGGGCAATAACAGTTTAGAGCGTTCACCAAGCCCTCCTTATCACCAAAGACCGTATCATCCGAACGGAAGTTATCCAATGCTTCCAGGAAGACGTACAGGTAAATGTTTCACATTACCCCAAATCTTAATTTCCCATAAATATTAAGTATATTTTAGTAACGCTTTACCCCAACAAAATAATAATTATTTTTCAGGTGGAAGACGTCTACCGGCAACTCCCCCTCATCCTTCAGCCCTCCGTTTGCCACCCCACGTGAGAAACCTCAACCAGCCTGCCTCAGGTAACAACCAAATGATTCAACTGGAAAATCGGGGTCAGAATGTTGCCCAGTCTTTCTTATAACCTGATATTATAAAAGTATCTCAAAAAAATATATACTAACCTTAAAAAATTTCAATCAAGGAAAAAATTAATAATAGCAATTCAACTAATCTTGCTAAAAAATATAATAATAATGTTCGGCGTTAAAAAAAACTTAACAAAATTTCAAAAAAAGCGAAAGAAATCTTTCATTTCTCAGAATAAAAAAACAATCTCTCTAACAAAAATATCTTTTTTTTGGTGTCATCATCAATCAAAAAAAAATGCAAAAAAAATTCAAACAAAAAAAATAAGGAAATTTATTTTTTGTATGTCTGTCTATCTCTCTCTTCTTCTCTTCTTCTCTCGCATGTATTGTTATATTAGGCTCGGCTGAAGCCATCAATTTTCCCCGACTGAATGTATCCCCCACACGAATGATGAGAACGTATACTCCCGAACCACGCGGATTTCGTGGCCGGCGTGAGCTTCCACGTGAGCCCTGGAGACAAGTGACAGATCCCCGACTCCTTAGAAGAGATCCACTCAGTTTTGAACAAGCATTTGCCTTAGGTAGGCACCAAAATTCCCACACTATTCCCAATCAAGTCTCGAACTGATCAAAAAAACAATTTAAATTTTTCAAAAAACAAAATAAAAAAATTCTCAATGATTTCAAATTTATACAAAAAATTAAAATTTCAAAAAAGAAAATTTTATCTATTTCTAAAAAAATCATGAGTCCATCCTATATATCTATTTATCTTTAAATTTCTTCTTCTTGTCGCTATTTTCTATCAAAAAAATATTACCTTCTCTTGTTTTTAAATTCTTATGAATATGTTATTATATATTTTTACCCTTGATTTTCTCAGTTGTTTTCAAATATATTTCAAAAAATCTACATTCGAAAATATATACTTTAAAATATATATAAATTATATCTAAAAAGAACCATTCCTCCCCTTCCTTCAACCCCTAAAATATATCTATATATCTAAAAAACCAACCCCCTTACCAAAAAAATAACCCACATTAATTTTTTCTAATAATTTTATTTTTAAGAATATTTTATTTTCTTAATATTCTGTGTGTGTCTCTGTGTGTCTGTGTGACGTGACGATGATGATCTATGTGTGTTTTGAAAGAGAGCTTTAGAATTTTTTCATGAAAATTCAAAAAAAATAGTCAAAACCAAAAATAAATTTTAAAAGTCTGAGTCCAAAGAAGAAAAAAGATTTTTATGCTCATGATCAAGCTCTCCAAATGTATCTCTCTCGCAACATATCTTCTTCATCATCTCATCTCTCTTTCAAAAGTATCTATCTATCTATCTTATCTTTATCTCTGTCTCTCTATCTATCTATCTCTTCTACTTCTTCTTCTTGACTTATATATCTTCTTGTATCTGTCAAAATCAATCTCTCTCTGTCTATCTGTCTCTGTCTCTCTCGTAAAATCTCTCTCTGTGTGAGATTTTGTGACGTTTCTGTGGCTGAGCGAAGTAACGTTGTATTGTCGTCAGGTCATGGTAACAGGATGTTGCCGCAGAGTCCCCGCCTTCAACAGCAGCGTTTACCTGTCGTGCCAAACGGCTTCCACCAGCCGCCTCTGCCGCCACAACCACAACTACCACCAATACCGCCCCCGCATCAAAGACAGCAGCCACTACCGCCACATCTTCAGCCACCATTTCAACCTCCACCACCAATCATACATCCTGTGCATGCTATGCACCAACCACCACAGCCAGTTGGGGGGATGATAGGAGGGATGCTACCTCCCCCTGACATGGGACCACTACCACCACCGCCACCTGGAGGACCTTTACATCCACAGCAGCAGGATTTGTTAGCTCCCGCCAGAATTCACCATCAGCAGTTGACTGATGACGAAGATGACTGGTGCTGACAATTGCTCCATGTTAATGCTAGTCTAATTATATTTCTTCCTAGAGTCGTCTCCAAACTTAGTCAAAAATTTATTCGTCAGAAAAAACATAACTATATTAATTTGTTGTTCTTCTGGTAAAAAAACAGTTGTTGTTCATGTTTAACAGTTTATTAAATGGATAGAAAGAAACAAATATATATGTTAATTGATTGTTAATTAGTTTATTGAATAGGTTTTTCCTTTAAAAAAACAAACAGTATGTAAAACTCTTGTAAAAACACATTTCAAATGCTTGTGTAAAAAACTGTTTTTCTGTTCTTGAATGTGTCAGGTTTTTTATGTCAGTTTTATTTTGAAAATCAGACCAAAAAATTTATATACGATATGTGTAGGGAAATATATATGTTAGGTACATCTTTTTGCTGTGATTCTTTCAAAAAAACAAGTTCTTAGTTATTTACAGGGGAAAAAAGTATGTATTCAATGAAATACCCTCCAAAATATAAATTTGCATTTTTGTCTTAAAATCGAAATATCTGTTTTTTCTCAATTTTGTATCTAAAAAAGAATTCATATATCAGTCAGTCAGCAGACACACATATACACAAAAAACAAAGTTGAATTTTTAATGCAGATGTCGTCACATTTTATCAAATTTACAGGAATTTTTTTAAATTGTGAATTTTTTTAAAATGCAAATTGTTTGCTTATTTTAATATGCTTATTAACAATTGTTTTGTTATTCTATTAATCAATATAGATAGGATTTTCAGTTAGGTTGGCTAATTAGCACTTTATCTCTGCAGAATTACTACTTATTTTTTCAGCTCAGGGGCTCAGACGTTTATTGTTGCCTTTTTATAATAATGACTTGATACAAGCAGGAAAAAGATTTTAAATTATGATAATAAATGAATGAAAGAATATTTAAAAAGCAAGAAGACAAGATTAACATCGTTAAAAAAGGAAATTGTGTGAAATTTTAGAGAAATGATGACGTCTGATGAAAATAATATGAAAGTGTGCATGATTGTGAAAAACTGAATGTTTGAAGATATTTTCTATTATGTTATTTTCTTTCCCCTGCAAAAAAATATAATTATTTTATGTCGATGTAGCCACAAACAATACTAATCGTAAATATATTGAAGGTGTAAAGCCTTAAAATATCTAAAATATCATTAATTGTATACTTTTTAAATCCGATTTGAAACATATTTTATATTCAATTGTTCAAAAAACAAGCATATATGTTACATATATCAAACTAAGCTAGCAATGGAAAAGCTAGAATTCCAAATTCATTCTGTACGTACATTGTTTGTGGTTAAATCGAAATTTATGTTTGTGTGAAAAAAACTTCTTATTTTCTTCATCTTATTTTTCTGTGTTTTTTTGCCAGCGTCCGCTATAATCTGCTCACCCCATCTTATTTATTCCCACTTACCCTTTGTACCTCCACAACCACCCCAAAAAGCCCTAAAAAACTTGACCTCCACTATCTCTCTCCATATCTCTTTGTGTGCTTCGCAATAAAGATACATACAAATATATGAACTACATTACATATAAATTTGTGTATATTTCTTATTATTATTACAAAAACTTTTGATGTTTCTACAGTGTATTTATTATACAAAAAAATGTTACTTATTAATTAAAGCATATTAATTCAATGTGTATTTGTATAATTACATACTTATATTTGTACAATTAATTAAAAAAGGAGCGACTCTGTGACAATGAGCACTCGACTGCTATACTTAAAAATGATCTACTTTTATTATAGAAATTAAATTTTTAAGAATTTTAAGAGAGAAAAAACACTAGAAAAATGAAAAACTCCAAGTGACCGACCATTTGTGTTCCAAATCTTTTTGAATGGGAATGTTTTTAGGAATTTACGACATGTATATATATATTATCTACGCATATGTGTGTGAAACTTTCCATTTATTTATGAAAAAAGAGAGTAAAACAATTTGATTGCATTGTGTTTTGGGAGAAAAAGTTTTGAAAACTGTATGTTACTAAAATAATTATAAAAACGAACAAAAATACAGATTTTTTGACAAAAAAAGTAAAGTTGAACCACAAAATATATAAAGATAAATATTATTAGGATAACATATGTGTACTACATACCTATGCAAAATAAATTTAATGATAAAGCCTCTTGGTAGTATTTAGTGTTCGAGTAGGAAATAGTAATAATGTACGTATATTATAAATTTTTAAAGAAAACTATTGCGAAAAAACAAACCACTTTGTTATAAAGGGCGTAAGACATTAACTGATTCTAAAAATCTATGTACTTTCAATATATCTGAAAACCAGAAGATAATATATAATTGTATGCGTATATCTATACTGTAATGTAACGACATACCTTATAAGAAAGTAAGTAATTTGATAAATTTAAAAAAGTTGCTAATATTTCTTAAAAAACCAAACACAATACCACCACAAATTTTTGACCTATTAAATTTCCAAACTAAGAATTTCTTGAATTACCAACGTTCAATTATAAATAGAGTAATAGACATTTGAAGAAAAGTCTTAAAATAGTAAAGTTGTATCCGGACAAGGAAATGAAAATGTTTGAAAGTTTTTCATCATCGTCTCCAAGCTTTGGGTCTTACTTCTTTTTGAAGAAAAAAAGTCAAATAAAAAGAAAGAAAGAAAGCAGTTAAACAATGTTGAATAAATGTGTTTTTGTGCATAAAATGTATATATTTGTAAGTGCGTCTGAGAATGACTTTAATTACGAGTGATTGACGAATTTCTAAATATGGGTGCATGGGTATATCTCTCTCTACATGTCTCTGTGAACAGTCTTTATATTTCATATTTGCCCAAATATATTCCAATTCCAAATTATATAATTTTTAGACCAACAGAGACAAAAAATGATAAATATATTCACCCCAAAACACAATGATGATAATAAACTGAGTCTATTTACATACTATATTAAAACATGATGTTATTTTAAAACGTTTGGTTCTAAAATTTGAAAAAATGTAAATATAAACTTGTTAAATATAAAATGTTACATAGTTAAGTGTGTATATATTTAGGTGAGTTGAAAAAAGAACAATCTAGTATTATCACAACATTAAACAAAAACGTATGAATACAAAACAAAAAATTGTTTTTTGGAGAAAAATAAAAAATCCTAATTTAAAAACTGAAAAAACGTTCTGACAAAGACATAAACCTAAATTCTCAACTATCAATATATTTAAATAAATGTATCTATTGTAAAAATTGTAAATGTGTATAAATTACTACGTATGCGTATATAATAGTTTGTATGTATCCACTAATTTAAGTTAAATAAAATAAAATGTAACTTTATAAAATTATCTACCAATATTTCTTATAATTATGATTAATTATATACCTTTATTGTAATCATTATCATTATTCCATGTAAAAAATATATACTTTACAAAAAATAAGTTGTATGTCAATGTAAATATATATTGTAAGTGTACATAGATAGTGTAAGTGATTTCTTCAAAACTTTGCCAAAAACCAATCACTGTTCCAAGAATTTCTACACTTGAGACTATGTTATTTCGAAATTATTTCCAATAAAAACTAAAAAATGTTGATAAGCATCAAATATCATGGGAAACTATTATCTGTGCTTTTACATTAACTTGCTTTACAAAATTTACATAACCAGCATATTATAATGAAAAACTGAATCGCTCATCATTACTAATGCATAATTCATAAAAGCTTGTTAAACGCCTAACAATGTTGTTGTGATTAAAGTAAAGCATATATTACGTGCGTCAATGAAATGCCATAAACTACCGAAAAATTGTTAAATGTCCAATACACCATTTTTTCAAAGTATATTTTGACTCGTTATATATTCCTCTGGTGAAAGTAAAACTTATTGACTGCTTAAAATGGTAATTTGTATCATTAATACATTCTTTATTACCAAAATTTTCTGAATACATAACAGCTGCTTTAGCAATTACAACACCAACTTACTTAACATCAAATATATTCAGGAATGCTTAAAACTAGATCACAAATATTCACACGAGACTTTGAAATTAAATTATCGAACACATAAAATTAACAAGAAGTCAATGATTAAGTGTAATTCATTTACAGAAGGACGGCATGCACCCTTTCATAAATCTGCCATATGTCATCCAAACAAGTGTGAAGTGGAGGTCATTCACATAAATTTCTGAGCCACCAAATTCCACTCCAATGAATTAATATATTCACGCATTCCTTCCTCATAAAGTTTCATCCCTTTTTCGTATTCCTTGGTTATTTGCACAGCCTTCGGAATTTTATCCAAATACTCTTTGATTTGTTCCAAGTACAATATGTTCAGTTCGAGAAAGTCTCCAAGTTGGTGTCTGTTCCCAATGAGCAGCTCATAAGGACGTGTTCCCATCCGGAAAAAGTAAATTACTTTATCGAATTCTTCAACTTTGGTACTCAACTTTAGTTTAGCATCTTCCTCACTTTGTTCATCATCTATTTCATCTGATGAACAGACTGGCCTTATTATTACAGTTGGATACTTGGCGGCCATTTTTCTGCCGAAGTTTGCAATGATTCGAGCATTATTCACTTTCTTTCGGCAGAATGGACAGGTTCTCGCTTGTCGCCTTGGTGAATAAAAAATCAGAATTAGGGTCACATTAGTCATGTCATGTCATAAATATAAATTAGTAGTAGACATGGCGACCAATTTGTAATCTTACCTTCCGAACCATTCCAATAGACAAGTAGTATGATACTTGTGGAAATTTGTGGGGTTTGTACATCTGGAAATTAAGTTGATTCGGCCGTTAACCCTTGCAATGTTTTGGTTCAAAGGTTTATAGCAAATACAACAGCAGTATCTCTGTTCGTAAGTGTATTCCGGAGAAATCAAAAAGTTACCCATTTCTGAACTTTTTAATTATTAGACTGAATAAATATTATGACTACTTTTTATTTATTTTAAAAATCAGCATCTGAAATTCTTAAGAAATCTGTTAATATTCTTCCTTGAAAGACTACATCTCTCTGCAACAAGTACGACAGCATACATTATGATATGATTCAGGATGATCTCTATATATGTGAGTGAAAGTCAGCGTTGACGGATACATGCTCGTTGGTAGTCGTGTGCTGATCCTAAGTTGCACGAAAAAATGTACCTTTTCATCTGGACAAGGACGAAATATTCTCATAAACTTATGCAGAGTTTATGCAAAAATGTTATACTTTAATGTGTTTTTTCGACTATATGTATGAACTTTATGAATTAAAACATAAGATATCCAAAGTTTATTATTTTATTCGCGCTTTAATTTTAGTTTACACTGATTTTTCCCGGTTGTAAGCTATTTGTAATCATTTATACATTTGACTTGCATTTTTCAATAAATTATTATTTTACTGAACAAACTGAGGAAAGTTAGGATTACATATGTATATATTTCAAATATTTGAATTATTTAGATTATTCAATCATCCAGCAAACATGCATAAAAATTTAACATAATTTCAAACATTATCAATACACAAAGAGAACATATTGGTGCAGACAAATACATATTTTACAATGCTACTTTGCATACAAATAAATATTTACGTGAATTTGCTAGGTACTATTATGATTATCATATTTTGAGTATTTAGTAAATTAAAAATCAATAAAAGAGAAATTTTCGGAAATTGAATTGGTTTTACAAGAATACGATTCATTCTTGCAACCCTCATATGATCCTATTTTTTAAAATCTAGTTATTACATATTACATAAGATTTTCAGTTATAATCTGTTTCAGTTATTTACAGTTTAAATGTATAGGGCATAGCCTGATTTAAAATTTGATGGATTTCAAATACTTTATTAAGTTCGGAATGACATGATATCTCCATCATAGTTACAATTATATTTTCAAGTCAGATTTTTATCAAACATGTGTATGTAAACAACTTTACTATTTAATAAGCTAGTCCTAGACGTCATTGTAGTTGTCCAATGCGAGTTTGTAAAGTTTGGCACCTTCTTCGTACTCTCTTGTTTTTTGAAGGTACAAAGGAACGTCGTCCAGGTATTTTTTAAATTTGTTGAGATATGACAGGAAGTATTTGAGGTAAAGGTCCAAGCATTCCCTTGATCCTGCGATGTAACGATTGCAGTATGTTCCAGTGGCGTAGAACATTAAACCTTGCCGAAATGTTTGAAGATTTTCGATAAGGTCGATCCTTCCGTCATCCTCAGGTTCATTGTTATTCATGTCAGAAATCTCAACTGGGCTTTCATTTTCTTTTGGTTTGTTCAATGTCACTTTCCTGCAAAATAAATTGAAAAAATTACATTATATTTCACTAATCATGTAAGGAAAACGTTTCTACTAGTAAACTGTAGGCACAAACAAATACTTTTGATTGAAAACTTGACCAATGGACCAAAGTTGCGTAGTTTACCAAACAATACCAAATATACTTTTGGTCGAATGTAGTTTAAACAAGCTAAATTTCCTCAAGGCTCAAAATTGTAAGTATTCAATGACTAAAATGAAAGTATGTTACTTTTTTAATTCGAATAAGTGGTAATAGTTTACCAAATATACTTGTATTATGAACTAAATTGAATATACATTCTACCAGAAAATATGTGCTACTGAATACATTTGAGTTAGAATATTTTCATATTTTGTTTCTATGTTATTGTTAAGAAATATTTTTACAATAGAATTTATTCTACAGTTTTCAAAATTTACCTTTTAAACCACTCCAATAAGCCCTGATTTTCTGGTGGCTTTCGAATCGATGTGGATCTCCCCCCGTGGGGTAAGTACTGTATTTCAATGCTGCTGATGTAATCATCCTCATAAACAAACCCACAATTATAAATGGTCACTAGAATATTACCCATGGCTGCGGAACGTTACATTAAGATAATTTTTAATTAAAATTCTTCTTCTTTTTATATTGGCTGTAAGTGCTGTTTGCTTAGATTTTCGATATGACGTACTCTTAGCAAAATGTTTTCTTTTCACTCACATAATATATATATATTATACATCTCCATAAATCTGGGAAAGAAAACTTTTTTGTACATATGTGAGATATATGTATGTATTAATGTATATATTCCTCTTCGTATAAGAACAATATAATCCAGATCACTTGAGTTTAAAGTATGATGTAAATCCTTCCGGAAAAGTACTATAAACTTCGTTCTACTTCGTATGACGCTTGTGTAACTACGAAATAAATATATAGATGCTTCACGACGAGAGAAAGTATTACTATGGACAAAAAGAGCTAAAATTAGTACCACTTGTTTGAGAGAAAGTTCGTAGAGATCAATCCGTTCAAATTTATGCCGATGTTTTTTCACAAAAAATATGTATGGACATTTTCCTTAACTTGTCATTTCGTAGTAATTTTTGAAGTTATTATAGAATCGGATATTCAATGTTTAGAAATGGGATGCTAATAAAACAAAGCTTTAACATATTATGAGCGTTTCAACACAATTAAATATATCATGCAATGTAGTACCTTAACAAAAAACAGGCAAAATTTTCAACACAAAGTACAATGGAATTTTGTTCGCACGTTTCTTGTAGACTTGACCAATGGATTAAAAAAGCGTACGAATGAATACAGAAAATCGCGCAAAGTGTTATGCAATTTGGAGAATTACGTTTACTTTGAAGTTTTTACTTTATTAATTACTTATTATTTGTTGTACTTTACTGGATCAAAAACACAATAAGACAAAGTTAAAGGTTTTTTTAAATTTAATACCAACTAAACCATACATAATTAACATTGCACCATGTACTTAATCACTTTATGTTAATACGTATGGGATAATATTTAGTCAAATTTTGGTGAGAAATACTTTAATAGAACTACTAGGATTTATTCAATCTAAAGTATGATCAATTAATCAAATGAGGTTTTAAAATAAAGATGTTATTTTATTTCTAAATTTTGTACAAGCGTCCTTTTCTTTTAAAACGCGTAATGCCATTTTAATGCACCAATATATCTATCAAGCCCTTTGGTGAAAAGGTTCATTCCAGCTTTGTACTCTTTCGTTTCATGGAGGTACTCAGGAACAGTTTTCAAATAATCCTGTAAGTTTGCTAAATGTTTCAGGTAATACGCCATATTTTCTTCTTCGCCCTCAGTTGACCCTGTGAGGTATTGATGAATGGTTATTCCTTTAGAGAAATAATTAACGTGTTCGCGAAAGTGATTCACTTTTGCAGCTATCTCTTGAAGTTCCTTGTTCTCGAGTTGATCATAAGTAACCTTCGAAGTATTGTACTTTTTTGATTTCCCTGATGATTTCGTCAGTAATGCAAGAAACTTCAATCCTCTTTAAAATTATCACAGAAATAAAAATACTTAAAGACAATTCCCTTTGGTAAAGCTACGATATTTTCACAATTCTTTTTGTTTATTTAAAATGTTTACCTTTTAATCTCCTCTGAAATACTTCGTTGGTTGGTTAAAAAATGCTTTATCAAGGAAATCCCAAACTTTCCCATTTTAATGGACACAGTGAGTAAAAATTTGACTTCTAATTATACTTCAGATTTGACAATTATTTCCAAAAAATAAGAAGTATTTTTAATAACGGATGATAAATACAAAGTTTGTGGAAAGTGTGATCTGCTTTCACCTCTTGTGTACCTTGTTTATTTGAATATTCGATCGCTTTTTCCAAGAAGCTGTTTCCTACGTACATGGCATGGCATATACATATATTTATGGTCGATCGACAGCAAGCTCGCTACTATATATCATGTAAATGTAACGCACATAACTTCTCCGGAAAATTGTTACAAAGAATTCGTCCTTGCTCGTGTGATGCTTCATATAACATGTGTTACAGTTTCGTGATCTTTTGGTGGACTAGATTCACATGTTTGTAAACGACCATCATGCGTAGTCGTAGTATACTAGTAATTATTGAACAAAGTAAATCAGAGTTTTAGTAGATAGCTATATAGAATAATATTGCATGATTTTATTTTTGATATTTTCAAACAATTTAACTTAATAGTCTTTATTGCAAATTATGAGAAATTCACATGTAACGCAAGAAATTAAAATATGATTTTTTAATGTTTTTGGTCAGATATTTAAAGACCGAATGCTGGTGCAGATGGGCCTGTCAATTGTACCAAATATTTACATTTTTGTTTTGGTACTTTTTTATCTTTTACTTTGACCAAAAAACGAAATTATTTCGTTCGGAAAATTTTCAGAAAAAGTTGGGGACAATGAGAGAAAATGTTGAAAACGATTAGACTGATTAATTACTAGTACAAACAAATGAAAAGCAACCACAGATACATTACACGCCATTCCCCACATCTTTACAACGTTCATAAATTGTACCATTAATCATAACAGCGGGGCAGTTGGAAACAAAAACAAAACATAAATATTTTTTAAAAATTCATTTCAATTTTAGTTGTCATTTTCGTTTGGAGTAGTTGAATTGTAATCCCAGCAATTATAATTGTTTACAATGTCATCTTCAATAGTAAACTGTAATAAATTATCCCATCCAACAAGTATCCAAAACTGGCTGACGTCGAACTGGAAACTTAAATTGTTCATAGCCCTACTTTTATGCAGTGTTCTAAGTATTCTCCTATTTTTCCTCCAAGGGACCTTAAAGAACACCACGAGAAATAAAAGCCGCCCCTTCCACTTTCCCCTTTTTTGGAGAGACCCTGATTACGAGAATGAGACTCCTACCGGATATGGACCTGGTGGCAGACTTGCACAAGTTCCTCCAAAGGAAATCATCGTTTTACACTGGAACAATTTTGGGGCCGATTCCCCTGAGACTGTTTTCCATGCCAACAATTGCTCCATCTTAAAAACTGGCACCACACAGAGGTCCCCCATCAACTCCCAGCTTTTCAATATACCTTGTAGGGTTACCTTTGACCGTCAATATTTTAATGACAGTCATGTACTTCTATATCATGCAAGTGGACACCCGTAAGTCCGTTTAATATGCCACGCCACAAGACACGTTTTAAGTACATTTAATGCCACAATTTAAAAAAAATTAAATATTAAATTGCATGTGTTGTGTGCAGGGTTCCGGAGTTACCACTGAAATACCGTAAGCAAAATCAGATTTGGGTGTGGTATTCAGGAGAGTGCCCTTTAACCATAAGGCTTAGGCCAAACTACTTCAACGATATTTTCAATTGGACAATGACTTATAGGTATATTAAAATTATTAAAATGTATCTTTCATATCCAATTTAATGAATAATTAGGAAAAATTAAAAAATTTGCCATTTAGACGTGACGCCGATGTGTACTAATGTATGCCTATATTCTTCCGCGAGACAACCTCGACTTCAACGCAACTTATTACTGGAATTCACTGAAAACGAAAAATGGACTAGCCGCATGGATTGTTTCCCACTGCCCCACACCTTCAAAAAGAGAACAATTTGTGGCAGAACTTCAGAAATACATTTCAGTGGACATTTTTGGAATTTGTGGAAAACACAAGTGTCCCGAAAAGCAAAGATATCCATTTGATCCATGTTACAATCACATTCAAACAAAGTATAAATTCTACTTGGCATTTGAAAACTCGCTTTGCAAGGACTACATCACGGAAAAGTTTTTTATTGCTTTGGAAACTAGCATGGTTCCTGTTGTTTACGGTGGAGGGATAGATGATGACATGGACTATTTAGCAGTAGCACCGGAAAATTCTTTTATTGATGCGAGACAATTCAAATCTCCACAGGATTTGGCTAATTATTTGATATATTTGGATAAGAATGATGATGAGTATTTAAAATACTTTGAGTGGAAGGCGAAATATCAAGTGATGTATGTTGACTATGGTCAGTATGGATTGGGATTTTGTAACTTGTGCCAAAAAGTTTACGACCAGCTTCAACTGAGGATTAGGAGTCAACCTGTGTGGAATAAGTGGTATAGCAACTTGTCCATGTGGTGGAATCATGCAAGGAACTCTGGGGAAAATTTAAATACTCAATTGCAACTCACTTCCCAAACCAAGTCCTCCCCGGTTAGCCTTTTCGGACAAAGTTTCCAGTATGGTTTGGAGAAAGTGAAACCAGCTTGTGTAGTATCTAATGATAGTTTTGTACCTTATCGAAAATATAAATCAGTATGATTCTACTGTAAATTATTGACTCTGAAGTGATTTACATACTTCGTGTGTATTGTGTATCAATAAATGAGATACATAATTTTTTACATAATTTATATGATAATCGGAAATAAATTAATTCGGTTAATTTTTGCCATTTGAAATACTATTTTACTTTGTGCAATATCCATTTTTCGGTCATTTTGAATGGGAGAGTGGGTTTTTTTTTAATTTAGAAGTCTGGCATGTTGATGAATGGATGGATAACTGTACGACTGATACCTTTTATAGTTCGTGCATCTGTATTTATTTTGAGCATTCGGATTATCGGAGCATTCATGGTTTACGCGCGCTTTTTAAATATCATATTCATTGGAGGACACGCAGCTAGTGCAAAAAATAATGTTCTTTTGACTCCAAAAAAACGACTCGATTAAAAAGAAGTAGAAATTTCATTCTTAAAAATTTAAAGCGATCGGAGGATTCTAGTTGACATCACAAAAAATTTGCAGAGGTTTGTTGTACGTACGGAACTTCATTCATGTTAGCTGGCTTTGGCACGAAATCCTGAAATGTTAGATTAGATTCCTGGATCCAATCTCCACAAGATTTGGCGAAATATTTGATATATTTGGATAAAAATGATGAAGAGTATTTAAAATACTTTGAGTGGAAGGCGAAATACCAAGTGATCTATGTTAATTATGGCCAGTATGGATTGGGGTTGTGTAACTTGTGCCAACGACTTTATGACCGGCTTCAACTTCAATTGAGGAATCAACTTGTGTTGAATAAGTGGTATAGCGACATGTCCATTTGGTGGCATCACGCAACGGACTCTGGGAATAGTTTAAATACTCAGTTGCAACTCACGTCACAAACCAAATCTTCCCCGGCTAGTCTTTTTGGACAAAGTTTCCAGTATGGATTGGAGAAAATGAAAACATCTTGCGTAATATCTGATGACAGTTTTGTACCTAATCGAAAACATGATTTAAATGTTTGATTCCACAGTAATTCTTGAATGTAAAGTGGATGGTGTTGTGTAGGTCAGAGAGATGGAAAGGTATCTCTGGTGTAGGTATCAATGAGATTATGAGATGCAAAATTTAAATTAATTAATTAATTCGATTTGTTTTCGTCCTTTTAAACATTATTTTACATTGCATTGGCCAATAAATCACAAATAAAAATTAACTTGCATATCACAAAGGTTATTCGATGACTTTTGTACACACTGCAAACTGCAATGCATGCACCCACTAACACATTCCTTTTTTATGGGGCCATTCACACTACAAGATACATAATATTATGTCATTAGCCCCCAAAATTGATTTACACTTCCCATGTAGCGCATAATTCAAAGGATATCATTTTGTGGAATATCTTACTATAAAAATGATTAACTGATGTCATTATATGATGTGTGGAAGTGTGGATCACCTCATGCCTATTCTGTTGTCTGTGTATTTACGCTACATTAGATCTAATGCATTGTTTCTTGTTCGATCGCACAAGAGACGCTAGCTTACGCTTACGCTTAATTAACAAAAACATAACAGACAACTTGCGTTACAAACTCATTGCACAATTTAACTATGCATTTTTGATGTAATTATGATTGAAGACAAACAAACTATCACCAATAAACTTGTTAAGTAAACTTTGTAAAAATTAATGACTCAAAAGTTTTATGATTTTAAAACGTTTTTATTGAACAGCATGAACATATTGACGTTACAGTATATTAAATGATTTTTGACCCATTATTGCACTGACATCTAAATTACTATTTTACCCAGCTTATCTTACTTGCTGATACTTAATTACGATTACATTTGAGATTACAAGTTAACAAGACATATTGAAATCAGGCTTTTAAATCTAAAACTTTCACTTTTCTCCTTCCTCATAACTCTTCAGTTGGCTGCCTGTGGTGCTTTGGTAGTTGTTTGGGGGTATCGTTTGGAGTAGGCCTGTGCCCAATTACTGCATCCCCACGGGTCTTTACAGGTGCTTGGGCCAGTGTTGTTCTTGCAACTTTCCGGAACCCCATCTCCATATCCAAATCCAGATCCAGACATCATGAAAATTACGGTCATGGTAAAGGCTAAGCTGACAAGAATGTACACGAGGAAAATTATCTTCCTGAGTTGCTTTCCAGGGAAGTCCTTGATTGATTCGGGAGGAAGGAATGGGATGATGGGACAATAGAATCCGTTACGAACCACACCGTACTTTCTGTCAACCAAAATTTGCAAGATAGTCATTCCAACGTGGCATACGATGTCCAGCACTAACCAAACCAGGGTCACAATCGCAACACCAGATAACCCTATAGGACTTCCGTCAGCAGGATCACAGTCGCCAGGCATTGAAGGAGAAGCTGGGATCCAGGTGGATATGACCATTGCACCCACTGAGGATAAATTGAACATAAAAGGAATCAACATAAATGATGTCATTGCATTACTTTGATGTATTTTCAGAATGGAATGCTGGTAGTTATCTTACAATTTAGAAAGTAAACTAAAAATCCCAAGACCGAATGCAGAAACAGTATCACATGTCGGACTGCTATACTAGTAGTTCGAAATACACCAAGAACCCCCATCAAAAGGAATATCACTATTGAAAAAACGCTGAGGATTCGATGAAATCCGCTGAACTCATTAAGGCTTCTTCCAAACGTTTTAATGAGATCATGTAATGCCAGATAGCCGCATCCCAACAGTCCACCTCCAAGAAGCAGAGTAGCCATATGAATCTGTTGTGGGAACAGAAAAAGAGAAGATCATATTGATGTGTTAATATTAAAACTGGTGTTGATACATTAATAATGAACCATAATATAATGCTAATGGACAAGGCTTACCCAAAACCACAACTGACACCCAATACAAACATCTTTCATGGCAGTCTCCTTCAAGTAGCGCGAAGCAAAAGTGCCAACAGGAATGAGAAACATGCTCCAAAATGTCAGAACTTGTCCATGAAACTTCCTACCGGCCTGTGAAAAAGAAAAAAGGACAACTGTAGGTTTGTAATGGAATCACTTTCATTTATATATTAGATAAATAATTTCTTTCCCTACCCAGAACTTTTGAACTTTACTTCCATTTCGTGTGGCACCAATGTTTGTGAACTTTAACTCCTGCGGTTTTTTGTTTGGACGGACTGCTGAGTTGAATTGTTGAATCGCAATGAGGTCTTCCGTGTTCACAGGTACTCGGCAGGGCTTTGAGCACTGTCTTGTCCGGTTGATGGTTAAGGTGTGGACGTAATCTTCATACGTTTGGAGGTCATTGGGAACACGTTCAAACTCAGGAGCGTCGCCGTCGAGATTACAACCTTGCAGAGCGTCATGGGATGGAGTTTTTTCAAAGTGGTGCTTGCATCGACCGGAGAATTTAGGCTGGTTTTTCTGTCTCGTATTTGCATGACATGATTTCAATGAATAGACTCCTATTCGCCATCCTTCCGCAATGGTTAAAGGATCGTTGTCGTGGTACGTGTTAGCTTCAGCGACGTAGTCGTTATCCAGAACGGATTCCTCTGCTTTGTCAAGAAGCCAAGGAGCCACCAAGGAGCCATCTGGGCCTTTTTCCAACTTCTTACCACTTCCAGTTACATTGTAATCGATGACTTTTTCGTTACAAGAGAGAGTTGTACCATCTAGTTTGATGTCGGCAGAACCGTACCAGTCCGGAAAGATCCAGTAATTAGCTGTCTTTCTGAGCGTAGGAGGAGAGCCACGGAAGTCATTATGGGCCCTGACTTTCTTCGTGAATATTATCGCCCTATAATACAATACAAGAATATGTTAAAACTTAATAGAATCAATTGTTAAAAATAGGCACATAACTGTTACATTTGGCTTCCATACACTTACTCGGGACGGAAACGGAGATGTCGATTACACCAGTACTCACTCAGGCGCCAGGTGAACTGAATTCCTCTATTTTGTGATATATTTCTTGCACTCAGGAACGGCTCTCCCGCCTTTCTGTCCAGAAGTAATGTTGGGTCAACCATGAAAAGGGCAGTCGATATCTGACAACAATCGAAAAGTGAAACAAGACAATTTAGTTTATTAAATATCTTAAATATACTTAAATATTGAATATGAAGTTTACCTTGGCTTCCCTGTATCCAATCGCAGAACATGGCAAAATCTGAAATGGCGATGGCTTTACCAAATCAGGGTTCACTGATTCACACGTTTCCTCTGGCTTGGACACAAACTCACCAATGGCATTGAACCATTCATCCCTTACTTGAACGTAGATTCCCAGGATCTCATCAGTCTTATCCATCAGCTCGACCTCAAAATGGAGCCAACCTTGCATCACAACATCATTCTGCTTCACAGCGAATG
>JAQFXM010001860.1:0-28624 GCA_034693345.1 Entomobrya multifasciata
TGGCTTCACAACACTCCTGCAAAATTCAAAATATCAACCAATTTCAAGCAAACTGCTTAACAAATTACTGCACGTATTCCAAACCAATTTTCTAAAACTTACGTATCATAAGTTCCATAAAACAAAATCATGTAGGATTCAGCCTTTCCATCCACGCGATTGAGTACCTGCAAAACCAACAACAATTTACAATTTGAAAATCAGTTAGTCAAAATGACTCATATCAATTTAACTGCTTAAATTCTACTTAATTAAATCTCACCTTCGCAGGCCATGGTGGCCAACCCTTAATTTTTGCGAAAACTCGATCATCGGGCTGAAATTTATCAGGCATTTTAACTGATGACCTCCCCGTGGTGGCGGTTAGTTTAATATTCCTCCTTACTGGAGCGTAGTTAATTATAATTAAGTATAGCTGACTTAGCTCAAAATCACAACACCAACAAAAACGGCAATCACTCACTCTTCACTCCACACTTCGCAAGCCAGGTCACAAAAAAAAACGCCCCAAATATATCCTGACCCTCAGTTTTTGGATCACCAAAACTTTACAACGGCTTACTATCTAATTATAGACTAATTTAGCTTTAGATAAATGCACGTTAAAAACAAACTAATTATTGGGATCTTTTAAATGCACTACTGAACATCATCGTGTTGTGTTTTATGTTGTTGTGAAGTCACCTTTTGTCTTGTGCTTTTTGTAAAGGGGAAAGCCCAATCCCCCATTACCCATTCCAGCAAGCATTACTTTTTATGAGCAAAGCATAAACAAGAAAAATCTCACTGGTTCGCGGCTGATGCGGCTTCCTACATTCTGCCTGGTCTCTACTCGATGGCTTTACACGAATGCGTAAATATACATTGTACGTTACGAAGACTTTAGGACATTCGTACTATCTATCTCTATAAAAAATCAGGAAGCGTCAAGAAAATGTGTTAACGTCTCCTATATTTTTAACTAATTAGCAATTAACCTGAATTAGTTTAATACTCATGACTATGACCTCTAATTACGAACGCACTTTTTACTAAAATTTTTAATGCATTCATTTTTTCGTTTAATTACTGCATTAGTTTAAAATGCATAGCTGAATACAAGGACTACTGATGCCGTTCGCAGTGATTAGTGATGATTGCGTGGGCGTTAAAAAAATACAAACAAAGTTATGTTGGTTATTATGGGGGTTTAGTTTAATTGGCCAAGAATATTTCATTGAAATGTGGGTTAAACAATTTGAATGCTATTTATTGTTGTCCGCATGCGCATCTTGAAACATTAAAAGCTTAAAGGTTATCATTATCCATTTCATTCATTCAATTAAACCTGTCTTGTGATTTGCATGATTGATCGTTGATCATTGATGGACGATGACGAACAAACGACATTGTGCCATTTCCAGCCAGCAAGGAAGATGACCCCTCTGAGAAAAAGTATGCCAAGCTCAGCCATGTAACCCACGCAAATAAATTTTGCACGAGTTTTTCGTGTAGTTATCTTTGGGTCATCAATTTTTATTCATAACTTTTCTTCCTTCTTTGCAAAAAATCAGTTCAATTTTATTGAGATTTTATTGGGTGCTAATTCGCTCGTTACAAAATACAACTTGTTCCCCATTGCCAACTGTCACAAGTCACAAGGCAAATCTGTCCATGAACAAGTTACACCAAAAAATTACCAAATCAGTATCAGATTCCACTGGTCACCAGCCAGGAACACTTTCGATGGATCCTGTGCGGAAAAATAAACAAACCAATTTTTCATTGCTGCACCAACGGTGCCATTAGCAAAAACCTGTCAAAATGAAAAGTCCAGCGTTACTTCTTGTGTTAGTGGCTTGCCATGCATGTGCAGGTGTTGACGTTGACATTGACACCTCACCTCCTCCCACGCATTTTCATTCTCCTATCACCACCACCACCACCACCACACTGGAACCTACTCCACAAAATACAACAACTTTTTACAACTACACCAGTGGTGAAAATGACAATTCAACTTTAAGTGACTCTCCATGGGACATTGAAGGGGACGACCAGGCGGACCCTCTACCAGCCACCCTAATTTACGAAATTTACCCGTCAGCCGACGAAATCATTAATAACAACACTCGCTGCAGTCACACACAGGTCAGGTCAAAGGTCATATCTTTACCAATATTAAGGTTCAAATCTAATTTTCATGTTTGTTTGTTAAATTTGACAGCTAGCATTTACAAAGGAAACCCTTCTCCACGTCTGGAACATTAAAGGTCTCATCGGCTACATCAGCTACATAAAACGTTTCGACCAACCCTTCGAAGTAAAAACTGAACATGTCTCCTTCAAATCAGACAATGTTGATGGCAAGTGGTCGTTTAAAGTGCATAAAGTGCGTCACCACAGCCCCTTCTCCTCTTTACACTCATCCTCATCCGTTCTCCCTGTCTCCGCAGCCACCACAACAAATAGTGCCGCTACTTCTTCCAACTTTATTCCCGGTAGTGGTCAAGGTGGTGTCGGTGGCGGTGGTCAAGGAGGTTCCAGTGAAATTGGTGACATTCGTCTAATAGCCACATACTCCTACGAAGCCAAGCAATCAAGAAACATTGACTTTATCATTAAACCTACTATACTCCACGGCAGCAAAGAAATTCCCCTTCCACCCCAAAAGTCTACAAGCCCAACCATCATCCAACAAAAGTTCTACAACACGAGGGGCTACCAACTGAACACCAACTTTTTGGAATATGTCTACACCTTCACATGGATCAATTTAATGCAGCCATTAAATGAAATTAAAAATGGTTTGTTCAACAGTAAACTTGACCATTTAGAGGAAGGCACCCAAGCGGATGAACCACCATCACCCCCACCGGAATCCCATCATCAAAATTATCATCACGACGAAGCGTCCGAAGAATTTTTTGAGGAAATCACCCGAACCGATTTCTCCGGTCATTTTGGTGATGTCACCTTAAAATTTGTAATTCAAGCTTACATTCCTGACGAACCCATCTCAGTGACAAGCAGTCGGTGTAATTCCTCCGTTTTGGATTTAGTTGTTAGCCCAAATTTATTAGAAAAGTTGGTAGCATCTCCAACCGGAGGAAAATCTAAAGATCATCATCATCACCACAACCGCCATCATCACCATCTAAGTGGCCGACAAGGCAATCCACCTTATTTGAGATACGCTAACAGCATGATTTACGATGACCGCTTTACTGATGTCATTCTTGTCGTTGGTGCGGGGGCGGATGAAGTACCCGCACATCGAATTATACTTGCCAGTGAGACAATTCTTAATTATATAACTAATTAAACATAATTTAATTCCTGTTTTCTCCCACATGTAGCCAGCAGCCCTGTATTTTCCGAACTTTTGGAAAATACAACATTAACCTTGGTCACACCTCAGCTGTCTCAAGTCACCCCAATAATCTCGTCCTCCTCATCATCATCCTCATCTTCTTCATCCACCTCCACAGAAGACTTCCAAGCGTCGCCTTCGTCATCATCATCATCATCCAACAGCTGTGATCCTTCAAATACTCAGGTACATTTACCCCGCATTCAGATTGATTGCCCCGACGTCACAGTGCAAGGTGTGGAGGAGCTCCTTCGCTATATCTACACTGGCTCTGTTGACAACCTGAAAATGAAAACTGGGAATTTGGCTAACCAGCTCATTGTTCTCGCTGACAAATACGACCTGCCAGAGCTAAAGCGTCACTGTGAAAACATTTTGTTGAGGGAGCTAACTGCTGACAATGCCATTGAAATGTATCTTTTGGCTACACGTGTGTCCTCTGCCAGAGTTACAAGGAAAGCGTTGATCGTTATGAAAATGTAAGGACACATGACATGACATAAAATAAGAAAAAAATAAGTCTATTTTCATTTTCACACACTTTTGTGTATAATGTGTAATTATTTACTTTGGATTATGAACCCATAATGCACAACATGTTATGTTGAATAATTGCAGCTATTTATTTTTGGTGTCATTTTTTTGCTGTTGTTATCGTAGGAATAAGGCAAGGTTGGCTTCCCAAACGGAGGAATTTCGCGAGTTGAGTATGCAACATCCGACGCTCATGTATGAACTTTTTTTGTCGGATTGACAATGAAATAGTTTGGATTGGAATTGAAAGCATATTTTATTTTGTGTACCTGATGAATTTGTAATGAAGTTTAAGATGGAAATAGACAGTTTTTATGGGAAAATAAAAATAATTTTAATGTTATTGTTACGTGAGTGGTGGTGTGATGTGATAGTTTTTATATACTGCTTCGATAAAATTAGTCAACAAATTTTTGATATGGTATATTTCGACGCAGATCCAAAAAAGAATGGGTTTGAGGATAAATTTAATCATGGATAGATGGTTCTGTGAAGTCATAATACATATTGTAGTGTGTATAAAAAATAAACCCGCTGTAATAGCGACCATAATGACGCCGCTGCGATGATAATATTGCGACAAATGACAGTGAACACTGATGTTGTCAATGAAAAATGCTTTCGAATGATATGTCACATGGCATATGTTTCGACATTGCAACCTTTGACCCCGATTTCTGACCCAACGAGGTCATATTGACCTATACTGACAAATGGTTTTTGATCTACTCGACGAGGGCTTTCGAATGAGCTATTACAATGTACACTATGTCTACGTTGAAAATTTTCGACTTTGACCTTTGACTGCGGGGGATGACCCTGGGGGCTGAAAATCAATAGGGTTCTTGCCCTTGACCATAGTGACCTACATGCCAAATTTAAGCGAAATCGGTCAACGCGTTCTTGAGTTATCGTGTTGACCGACAGACTGACAGACAGACGGACAGACAGACAAACATGATAAAGTCAATACTTGCTGACGCTTCGCTTGCAGCGGCATAATAAACTGATTTGTAATAAAATGTAAATTCGGATTTGGTGAATTAGCATGGACATATCGTGTTGAATATGCTAAGAGATTAATAATAATGCAATCTTATCATTGTATGCTATAACGAAGAAATTTCACTTCAATAAAATGAGAGTAGTTGACAAAACAGTCATGCCAGCAATTATGATTGGATTTTTCACGTACTTTTTATATTAAAATGTAAACTAATGCACATATCTACTGCCACAAATTAAAGTTAATCACTTACAAAATCAGATGCTACGACTTCTCACTGTAGTTACATATGACCGGAACCGTCTTGTCGTTTTTTCTGAAACATGAAAAAGTAAAAGGTTTATTATAGCCTAATAAAAAAATGTTTTATAAATCAATCAACCAAATTTTAAAGACCAACACTTCACGCATTCTCTTTTGTCAAGAACGTACTAAAAACTATTAAAATATTAACAACTCCGATCCAAAACGATGCATCGGTATAGAAACTAATTTTCAGAGCAAAGTTATGCAATAGTCTTTAATAACACTTTTGACTACGGACTTTAACGTTTAACTATGCATTATTCTATCAAATGTAAACAATAGAAATTATTATTTGTAGACGGGAAAACAATATTATTAATATTAAATTTCGATACGCTATTTTAATTGTTATGTTGAAAAAATGGATTCTGCGTGAAATATGGAGTACTACTTTATTGTATTTCATCAAAGTGTTTACCAATGCATCATTAAGAATGTTTTTGTGCAAATAGAACAGTGGAGATATGGCTGTAATAACCTAAACATTTTAAACCATTTTTTAAGATATGAGACTTAACAAAAAATATATTTGATTTTTTTAAATGAACAATAAAAATAAGAAATACTGTTACTAGGAGATCGACTGAATTTATTTTAGTCTTATATAGCTTATATTTAGGTGGGTTCAGTTCAAATCAGATTTGAAGTCAAAATATATTTTGTCACTCCTAAATTGAAGTAGGTAATGGTAAAAAGAAAATTCCTTTTATTATCACAGTTATGAAACCGGTAACATCTAGAAAAATGGTGTACACAGAAAAGTATAAATATATGCTAGTTTTCTTCACACATTAACAAAATTTGATATATTCTTACGTTTTTTGCTTAGACGCAAATAAGCAGGTATATTTTCTTTAAATATTCGAGGATAATCAAGCTGATTCGATTGAAGTTTACCGTAGACAGACCAAGCTATATCGCCCGAAAATAGAGAAAAACCATAGCGTGGGGTTTTAACAATTTAATAATAATGCGTTACCTATGAAAGATGTGGTACGACTAAAGGCTTTAGCTGGAAGCTTGTGGATTTATGGTAAGATCCCTAACAGTAATAAGTAACCCGTGAAACAAAAGTCAGCGAGGAACACGTTAGTGAAAAATTACTATATATTGCTTATAGTGATGAATAACTACCGTATTTTCAAGCACTTCAACAAATAACTACACTCAAGCATATACAGTGAAATTTGTTTGATTCATTCGTTTTTGTCCCAGCGAACAATATCTTTGACAAAATACAAGCATATCAGATGCAAACTTTCACTGATTTGCAAGCATAACCATAATGGCACATTTTCCATAATGCTTCACATGCAATTCAGTTGTCGTGTTATCACAACTTGATGCTGCCACGTTACACCATGGACTATTATCAGTACCAAAACAAAAACTTTGAATTATGCGCTTAGATGTAAACATCGTTTTTTGAGAAGGTGTCGTAAGTTGCTGTTTTTAATCTCAACAAAATCCTATGTGTCCATAGAATCCATGAAAATTAAACTTTTTTTAATCGATTAATTTTAGTGGCAAAAATACAGTTCACCATCGAAATTTAGCACTTAATTGTACGCATACTAATCATTTTAGTGGTTAAAGCTTTGTCATAAAGCAACAGTTTCGATCGCTTTTTAGATAGGCGTCTCAAGGAACTCACTTTTGAGTTCGCAGTATGTGTTTGGTAATCAAGCCGAAGAACAGCAACGGTTTAGCCCGTTCACAAGATTTAAAATTTCATTACACTACGTCTAAAATTTTGTGTGGTGTTAAGCAAGCTATTTTCGAATTTCGTGTAAATTTCGGTACTAAATTCTTAATTCCCAAATAACGGTACAAAAATCATTTGTTTAAAACTGTTATCAATAATTAACCGATTAAACTAATAGGGTAAAGTATTTATTTGAGGGTTTACGAAGCAGAAAAATAGCACAAATGTTTATGGTTGACCCTTTAGACAAGGTTATAGTATACTTTAGTTTTCATGCCTTGTGCTACCCCCAAGGGGTAAAGCTTTGTAGGAGGAGAAGCTAGATATGAAGTTTAAACCTTGCAAAATGGTTCCCGAAGCCTTTTTTGAATATAAATGGGAGTGAATACATCTCGGATAAATGGGTGGCGTAGAAATTAATTTCGGTGTAATCGAATAAACCATTTAACTAAATGTTCATAGGTTGAAGTTAGACGCAAACGTGCTAAGTTTATCTTATCGAAACATGCAATTTTGGTGCACCTTCGTTTTGGCGAAGAGTTGGTCAATTACGTTAATTTGAATTGACACCTGCAAGAAAGCGACGGATGTTTTTTGAGGAAATGTTTTCTGTGCTTGCTGGGTTATATCCACGTATAACCAATTTTTTTAGCTTTTGGCCAAAGGTCTATTGTTCATGCGTAAAAAATCCAAGGTCATTAATTTCATGTAGCAGAGTGAGTTTACATGTCATTAGCATGTCACACTTGATGAACTTAAGAGCCTATGTCCCATTGTTAACGAGTAGTGAAAAAAGCCTTTCAAGTGTCTAAATTTTAAGAGGTAATAAACCTTGGAAGCCATAGGTTAAGAGCATGAGCAAGATTGAACATTTAGCTGCTGGACTGCATTTCATTAAGTAAAGTGACATGTATGTGGAGTCATTGTACACAAGTTACTTAAGGCTATCACAAAATGATTGATAATATATATAACACCAGCTGAAAGCAGTCAAACACAAGTAGTTCATAAAAAACAGGTGTGCAATCCTTACTTCATTTGTACTCATTCTTTATCTTTCGACATACGTACCATTTATTGTTTATGAAGTAACAAGGAAATCAAGTTCTTGCACAACTGTTGATGACGGTATTGGGATTTCCATCAAAGCTAAAAACAAGGTCCTTATTTATGATGTTGAATGCATAATATCATTCTTTATCTCGGATATTTGAAAAACTTTTTGCCATCATGGCTTTGATTGTATAAAATGTACAATATGGGAATATATATGTCGCAGGTGAATAAGTCCTCGTGGGGACGGAATCACGTACCTTAAATTATAAACCTATAGTTAATATTTTCTTAATGTTCCCGGACTCGATTAAATTTTAGTGTTTGGAATCAAAATACTGTAGTTTTTAAAATCGGCTTGATATATAGATATTTGAAATAGATTTTATTGAACTTTTACGTATCTTTAAGGTCTTAACAATCAAACCAAAGCCACAATATTGATTTGGCCATTTAATTTGTCATCTAGTGGTATTGAAAATCGTAAATAGGAAAAAAACATGGAAACTGTAGTGCAATAATCCATAAATACGAAACTTTAGATACGTTATCGGTTTTTTGTTAGTACACTCAATACATTAACACTAAAATTTTGGTACAACATTAAATTGTGTTTCCAACTTATAGAACAGGGTTTATTTACAAATATCGTTATCAAATGACATCCTTTGCCGAAACTGGAAAAAAACTTGTGAAATGTTGTTTGTCATGATTGATTACTTAACATACTGTCTATCATCATTTGGGACAAATGATACGTTAAATAATCCAAATACCGAGTTAAATTTTACAACTATGTACTTTCAGATACCACGGTTTATCGTGATGCATACCGCACCTGGATGTTTGACGGTATAACAAAACGACGAAACGCAAATTATGAAACTTTCTCATCAATACGATGATTATTTACAATTAAATTGAAGCGGTGAATTTTAAACGAATATTTATCAGCTTATAGATATATTACTGGGACTGGAAGCATGAATAGCTTGCTTTTTATTATATTTTGTGTCAACACAAATTTTTTACATGCATATTGAACACCGGAACGACTGACTTTATGGATTTAGACAATAACTGACCACAACAACTCTCAATATGAGAAAAATGATTGGTTCCGAGTTTCACTGTTGGTGGCTTGATTACTTGATATTATGACTAGATTATCTAAAGATGCAGCAAGAGATTAAGCTCCCAAGATTTTTTCCAATTGTAAATACCTAAGTAGATTTCTCTAGTAGTAAGTTATGTATTTTCGAAATGACTTTTTTTCTTGTCAAAGTTGAATCATGCAAACAAACCTAATACCAGATTTCATGCCTAGACGAACATGAACTTTTTAGCTTTTTTTCAAATTTACTTGTTTCGTTGTCTTCCAAATTCATGCATTCATTCATACATTCCTTCATTTACGAAATACTTTACGTAAATAATATTTTAACACTGTGGTAACAGGTAACCATTTGTTGTCTTTTTTCATTGCTAAGAGCAGTTACATGATATGGTAATTTGTTGACAATATGTTGTTTTGGCATTTTGTCTATTTCCAGTTTTGTCGTAAGGCTATGTGGTATATAGCCAGAAAACAGACCTTATTGACCTTCAACATAAGTTCAAGCAGCTTTACCCAGTGGAGTGTTCAATTTTAGCTTTGAACAAGCTTCTAAAGATTAACGCATTTAGTTACTCAAATGATCACCTAAAAGTACATCAGTGATTTTTTCCCTTCCCCTAAGCCCTCTTTTATTAATGCGCTGGTTAATGTAAATTAAATTTTTTAACGATATATTATCTCCCATGCCTCAATAAAAAAGCTCATCAGTTTTATGGTAAGTAAGAAATTACCTTGGAATCAATAATCAGTTTATAAGATATATTTGTAGTTTAATTGTGTATATTTTTGAATGTCGAAAATCATGCATTAGATATTTTATTACTAAATTAACTGTCTAGCAATAACAATGTTTTTAGTTCTAGATGGTTTCTAGACCAAACGCCATATTCCTCTGGACCGCTGTATTTTTGCGAAACTTATTCCCGAGAAATACAGAAAAGTAATAGAAAAAATATTTTCTACTAGTGACAAAAGTCATACACTAATTAAACTAGCTTAAGGTAAAACTTGCTGTCATAATTTAACTACAAATGGGTGATTTATAATACATACTCATATATATTATATTTTATTGAATTACAGACACAAAAATGGCTACATACGAAAATTTGCCCCATAGAAGCGACAAACTACTTAGACACGTCCAGATAGTTTCTATTGTAGATGGCGACATAAAATTCTTGGGTGAAAACTTAAAAAATGTTTTGGGAAAGGTAGATCCTGAAAGATTTTCTGCAGACGTTTCACTGGCTTTCCTGGCAGTTATAGGGCCGCCGCATAGCGGAAAAACCGTTCTCACAAATTTTCTGCTGGAGTTTTTGACAGCAAATCAAGAGGGGGGCTGGCTCACACAAGTTGTTAAAAAGAATAGTCAAGGGGATACCATAAAAAGATTTCGAATTGGGAACGAAAGCTCATCAAATGACTTAAACAGTAACAATGATGCAACAGATGGTATCTATTTATGGCCAGAGCTGTTCCACGTCGATACGTTTGGTAGCAAAATTAAAAAAGCTGCTTGGGTACTCCAGATTTGTTCTACCGAAAACGAGAACAATTTAGCAATACTTGAGCAACTACTCGTCTTAATGTGTTCAAGAATACTAGAAATTCGCTGGACCAATCACAATGTGAGAAAATAAGTAATTTTCATTGCTATATAACATCCAAAAACATGAAATTTAATGTTGGTGTTCATTTTAGATCCGATTGTTGGATCATATCCATGTAATAGAGGAGACGGATCAGAAGACAACCATTACACAGCTGTGTAAAAGCTTCTTATACGTCGTACGCTTTGAAAAATATGCAAATTCCGAATTGGGAGCATCAGCTGTTCAGCATATCCTAAAACATTATCAATATGATATTGAACGGTTGCCCATTTATGAAAATATCCTAAATGACCTTGACTTTATTACCTTATGTTACATTAAAGACGATGAACCTCCATTAGAAAACGTACAGGCCATTTTCGGCCGAAAGAAATTATTAAACAAAATTAAGAACATTATTGAGGACATGATGGACCAGTCAGAAATAATTCCAAAGATGGTTTTTGACAACACATATGTTACATTAGAATCAATGTTTGACTTTTTAAAATCGGTTGTAAAAACCTACAAAGAACAAAAGTCGACAGAGCGTTTTAAACAACTAATGAGTAATCTGGCAACACAAAATACCAATACAGTGGGTGAGTTTTGAAAGAAAGATATGTTTCATTGTTGTGTTCAGGTTTTGATAATTTTTTAAAATTTGTTTTCAAGGATCCCGATCAATCAATGTAGAAAATACGTCAGAACTTTTGGTACCAGAGCTACTACAGGAGGGGAACTACAAGGAAAACCCTCAAAATGAACAGTTTTCAGCAGCAGAAAAACAGGCAGTGTGCGCATTATCGGATAAAAATTCGGTAACACATGACCAATCTATTCAAGCAGCTTCTACGAGAACGTTATCAGGTAAGCTGTTCGTTTATTTTTACGCTTATATATTACCAGTTTATAAAGCTAGTGATTACTGAAACGGTTTACTATCATTAAATGCACGTTAATTTCTCATAGTTAGTATATTTCAGTAAGAAACTTTGTAATGATTACTTTACAAGGTAAAAAAAATTGACGGTCGCATTAAAATTAAAGTTGTAATGGCTATTTTCTAGCAAACGTTACGGTAAGAAATCATATTTTATGACAGAACAGCAACATTTGGCAGCAAATTATTGTGCTAACCAGAATAACACATTTTCTTGGTTTATGAATTTAATTCGTTCGTTGAAACACGCATTTATCATCTAATCAGGGGAAACCTTTACATAACATTTATTATCTAGTTAGACAATGCATGAATAAAAATTATCATCTGGTCAAAAAATATTATCTACTGAAACCATTGTTTATATAACACAAGTCCAAATAAAAAACTTAAAAACAAATTAGTACCTAATTATTCTACAAAAAATTGGGCAAAGCACATAAAAAATATGAAAAGGACATTTCTGTCGGATAGCATATTTGGTATGTGAAATTTTTCTGCACAAACAAAATCACCAAATGAATCTACATTTCTTCTCGTACTTGTCAACAAAATATGTATAATATAAGTTCCCACTAAATGAAACATATAGGTATCTCTTATTTGATACAATGAACTCATTCCATACAAAACGAAATATAATATTTTCAAGTAGAAATATACTCGGCATTGAGTTTTCACAAAATGAAGAAGTCTTTTTTAATTAATGATATTGCCATTCGTTTTCTTTCAAAAAATATGCACAAATATATACCGTACGTGATTAATATTCATCAATTCCAATCAGGCTTGTTTATAAAGCTTATTTTCCCATACTTTCTTATTTCAATTCGAATTGTTTCCATAGATATCCCTGCTCACTGTTGTAGTGTTCAAAATTAGAAGAGAGTTAAGAACGTTGGTTGTAACCTTGAACTTGACAAGAGAAGTTATAGGATTTTGAAGTGATAAGAGTTATTGGCTGATATCCTAAATTTGCCTGCAGTAAAAACTTACTAGACATTTGTCCAAAAGCAAAATCCCTCTAGTTTTAAAGTATTTTCACAACCCGGTAAAAACTACAGCCAATCTAGTAGAAGCGTGGAATTTGTTCCTTTGGAAATTGGGTATTGTTCTCATTAAGAAATAAAAATACATGATTTTTTTAATTTCGAAAATCTGTAGAGGTTGGGATTTTGATAGCTGGTTTGAATATATGTTTTGCAAATTGTATCTATAATCAGTGTTAATATTTTTCACAATAGATAACGTCAACACGTGCAGAAAGGCTCCCAAACCTCTCCCCAGAACAATTTACAGCCCAAACCAAACCATGCCACCAATACCAGTTAGAAATATTAACAAGGAACTAATTGATTCAGGTTTGGGTAAGAACCCAAAGCAAAATCGTAAGTGAGATTATTGTTATCAACAATCCAAAACTCATCAATGTGTACAAACTTAAAAGATTTTTGCTTATTGTACCACTGTTGTCTTTAGAAACACCAGACTTAATGGACATTGATGACGAGCCCAAACTACCGTTTTTAATGGTTAGTCCTGAAAACAATGTTGCTCACGATACTGATGCATGTGATTTACTGAATCGTATGTCCCTTGAAGTGGATAACTTCACTAACTCATCATCCAGATCGTACCAGAATGAACGAAGTTGGCAGGTTTCTCAGCAGACGTATACAAAACAGTTAGAATCATTAGATAATTCCACTGTATCCAAACTTAATGACAATATAGAGGGTGGTAACTTTTCCCAAGAACTAATTCCAGAAAACATAAAAGATATAGTCAGAAATTGGGTAGATACAAAGTCCAAATTGAAAACCCATTCTGAAGTTGGATTCTATTTCACAAATATAAGCCAGTATATGTCTAAGGAAATGAAAAAAATTGCGGCAAGTAACGCGCCAATAGAAGAACATTCAGAAATTATTGGTGAGACTGTTCTAGAGTTTATGGTTTCTGCAAATCGGTTGCTTGGGAAACATGGGTTTTTACTATCTGATGACGTTTTAAACTACTTAAAAGTTTCCAAAGAAAAAATAACAAAGCATCTAACCCCTGGGTTTTCTAGTGACATGGTTTGCATTGCCATAGACAATTTAACGCTAAATATGGTAAAACACAATGACTACCTGGTAAGAGATGTTGAAGTTTATGTCATAAACACGTACCATGAAGAAATGAGAAAATATTTTAGTTTTGGTCCAATGAGAGAAGACGAAATAGATCTTGTTCATGACAAATTGGCGAAACGTCTGATCGCTTGTACTATACAAACTTTTTTTCCGCCGAAATTTCATGCTGACAATTTAAGGGAATGGAGTAATAAAATAAACCAAGAATTGGACAGAGAATTAGATGATATAAAATTAGAACGTCTGAACTTTGCCTTGAAAAAGGTTATGCTTAGTGTAAAAACTCAGTACAATAACTTGATAACAGATGCCTTGGCTGCATACGAACATGGCTTAGAACCAAGAAAACTTGATCAAGTTCATGAAAACGTTAAATTTAAAATAGTAGAAGTCTTGTCAAGGGAAATAATTTTAAAGGTTAGGGAAAATGAGCCTATAGAGGAGCATAAACTTTGTATTTTAAATTACATTGAGAACTATTGGCCAGCTGTTGTGGAAGCTAATGAACTTAAATTAAAATCAAACGAATATCGTAGTCACACATTACCAAAATCTCATAAAGATGACCTGGAAATTTCAGGTCTGAAACGAAGAAATTCACAAAGAGTCAAAAGTATATTACCACACAAAAATGTTGAAAGTGTTGACCATGGAGCAGAAGTTGATGCTCAGCTTGAAAACCCAAAAATGGTGACGAATGTAGCCTCTATGATATTTCATCTTCAATGTCCAAATATTTCTATTGCCATGGAAATCGAAGGTAAAACGAAATTACTTCCGAATATAAATGGTGAAGCACAAACACCTGCTTGTGTAGCGCTAACGTTAGATCAAAAATTTATTTACGGCACAGAAGCTTTAGAATATTCCAGAAATATGGTCAATTGTAAGTGGTTTTGGTGTATTGAAGAGTTTTTTCAAGATGTACGCCAGCAGCGTAAATTTTTCTTGACCAAAAAGGGCGAACGTGAAGTAACAGATGTATTTTTGTTAGCCTTTTTAATGCGAGTTTTGAAAAATGCAGTAGAAAACAAATATCACTTCTGTGTGACAAGTACTGTTGCTGTTGTACCAATGCGAATCTCAGAATCACAAAAAAATCGAATACAATATGCTGGGAAAATTGCCGGATTTTCTAAAATTCGTTTAGTCAGTGAACCATTCGCTACAGCTTTCTCATTTTCACGAGATCCTGACTTTGGGGATACCTTCCTAATGGTATTATGTGAAAGCTTAGGTTACATCGAAGTTCTTTTGTATCATTGTACGAGCACAAATAGAACCTGTGAGCTACTAGGAATAGATGGTAATTGTGTGGAAAAAGAACGTTTAAAATCGACAAATCGTATTCAGTTAAAGTTTAAAATTTTATCATCTAAACCCAGCTTAGATTACAGGAAAACGAAAGCAATTTGTAAAAACGCTCTGAAAATTGCTGAACAAAAAGCTAAAGTGAAAATTGTACCAACAGCCTTTTTTTGTATTGTAGGAGAAAAGGAAAATTGGGGTGAAGATTTAGAAAAGCTGAAAAAAGAAATGGTTCAGAGAAATAATGAAAATCTGGGTTGGAAAGCTCTTTTGGTTGGAGGTGTTGAATTTAGCAAATGTCATGATGAAGATGAAGTATTTGCGATCTGTAAGACAGTAAGCCATGGTTCCAGTGGTCCATTTACACTTTCAGATGACGTTATTGTCTTTTCCAAGTCAGTTTTAGATGACATTATAACTAGCAACAGTGAAGAACAAAAAAGATCTGCTGATGAACAAAAACAAAAGTATGAAGAACTTAAAAAGGTTGCTTTAAGCAAAATTGAAACAATGATGGTCAATATAGATGAAGGTTGTTACAATATAAGGTCCCCTGCGGTAAAAACTTTGGTGATGTCCAAAGTTCGAAAAGCTAAGGTTGAAATATTAAAGGAAAATCCAAAAATTGAAGATATACAGGCACAAATGGTCATTTTAGAAAATATTTGTAGTAAATACGCTTGTAATTAAATTATCTATTACGCATGTTAGTATTTAAGAAGGTTTATGCAAACCATGTTTACATTTAATACAACAAACGAGAGCTAATTTACATATTTTTTTTACTTTTAAGCCAAAATTTTTAATATCATTTTAATTTTAAAAGTTTATCAGCTACTGTAAAATTTAAGCGTAATATAAAAAAGATAAGGTTATTGGTTTATAAAAATGGGAATATCAATTTATAGAAAGAAATATAGCTACTAACTTTATCGTCAAAATAAATATTTATCAACCAAATTTAAAAAGTGAATAAATGATCACATGAAATTATTAATTAATATAGATAAGGTGATTATTATCTGTTACTTCGTTTGACTCTTTCCGATATGCACAAAGTTTGCATAGCATTTAACTGCAATAAGTAAAGAAGATCACAATGTTAAATTAGCAGTAGGTTTAAAGGCTATCAGACAAAAGAAATTTGATAAAGATTTTTTTTAAAGATTATTTCAATTGGCATAAAAGTGCATAAATATTTGGTTGAAAACTCAAAACCTGATTCACATTTTTTTGACATTTTTGACTGAAGCTGAAGCAAATGTGTTTTATGTTGGCATCAATCAAGCCAGAAAATCCATTTCGAACAAAATTAAAAATTGATTCCGATAAGTGTCTCACAAAGTATTTGGGATTCCAGGAAAAGCTAATATAGAAGGTGTGGAACTTTTTGTTGGTTGTATAAGCCTTGGTTAAAATCCATAAATTTTATTAGTGTCCTTATTTTATTAAAAGCCGAACACAAGCTTGGGAATATTGGCAAAACTGAATATGTTGTAAATGTTTAAATACGTAGTTCATACTTCAAATAAAAATATATTGAATGATCTTTTTCTTTCTCTTTGCAATATATTCTGAAAATGTTGCAAGTAATTGGTAGATTTTAGCTAAACGTATTAAGAACTCTAAATTCAAGGTGTCCTTTAAAGGCAACTTATGCTTGAGTTTTTTTCTAAATCTGTGTACTCACAATAAAGTGTAGTTGATCAATTTCGAGTTATATCATTTGTTGCCTTAAGTATATTTGTAATATACGTAAATTGGTTTAATTTGAAGTATTACTCAATTTGACGACAAAACTTGTATGTATGTATCCTTCAAAATTCTGGAATGCGTGATGGTAATCCTTTTGAAACTTGTAAACATGTTTTAACATGTTGAAATATATATCTATACAAATGTTGGATTAAATTTAATTGAACCATGGATGCAAATAAAAAGAATATTGAAGTTTCTGACACCAAAATGTAAATCGTGACGAAAAACTTTATTGTCTACGACGAGGACAACGTTAATAACACGACCATCTTTCATGAATCAATTACGGCTTTTCATACAATTATATATGACAAGTTGTTTCTTATGTAAGACCAAATATATTGAGATATGTATAAATTTTAACGAACTTAATTACTAAACTTATAAAAAAATCAAATAAATTTATCAAGTCAATTAAGTATCTAATTATGAGGTTTTCTAGGTCAGTATTCATATTCTAGTGGCATTGTAGAAAACATGTCAGGAACCGGGTTATTCTTAGGTGCAACAGGCATGTCCAATGTAGCAGCTGGTGCTCCCAAACGATGCTTTAAAATTTTCCGGACAAGTGTCGCCGTTACTGCAAGCGCCTTGGCAGTAAAATGCAGACACTTCTGGTAGGCATTACCAAATAAATAAAATGTATAAAAAATTTGGGTTTATTTAAATACAATCCAGTTTAAATATTACTTATTTTCCTGAAACTTACCATTCAAAAGTCCTACGAATAAAACCAGAAAGAACATAAGCAATGGAAGCCCTGTCATTTTGTCCATTTCGCTTTCACTCAGAAACAAGTCGTTCAGAAATATGAGTAAGAAAGAAGTGGACCTACAAATTTGAAGTGGTCGTAAAGCTTTTAGTTATTAGAATGAGTAAAAACTTACAAATACATTTTTATTGATACATATTTTTAACCACTTAAATATTTTGAACATAACAATACCATAGAATGGTGATATTGGTGATTGATTAATATCGGAAAGCAAAAACACGAAATTTTACTCCTTTAGCTGTGTATGTGCTTGTCATGCAATGAACATATTGCGTTTTTATTATATAACTATTTTGACTAACAGGCTTTAGTCCTTACATATATTATTCTACCAAGTAAAATGTTCATTTGTTCTGAAAAATTAGTATTGACGATTCAAATGTCCAAGTTATATTCGATGAAAGGCCAAATGTTATATGTTGAATGTAGTTATATTGTATAAATTGTGCAAATGCTACTTAGTAAAAATAACAAATTCCGAGAAAACGTGAGTGTTTAATAATAACCTTGTATGTATGAAAAATGTAAGCATTAAATGTGATTAGACTATTCATTCCAATTTGGGTTAATTTAGTCATATGAAGTCTTATATATAAGATAGTTGACTAATTAAAAAAAATAGTATTACCAGCATAACAACTACATCAATGTAAGATACGAAGAACTGTTTATTAGGGTCACTGAAGGACAAGAGTTAGGTACCACCAGAAGCTACAACAGCGTACCTAAATTGATTTATTTATTGTCATACATATAGTCCTTTCATTGTAGGAATGTAAGTGAAATGTTTCATTTCAAGAGTATATTATTCATATGTTTTATTGAAATTCAATCTTATAATCAAAAAAGTAGACTTGTCAAAAACGGTCAAAAGCATCGAAGTATGCTGTAGAGATTGTTTCGTCTTATTTTTAAGCTATTATGTATATGAATAGGGATTTTTAGACCGACTACTTCTTTTTACTTTTCAGTTCAAGAAAAAAGGTTCTCTGTATAACAAATCTGATTAAAGCTGGTCCCCTTTGTCTGTCAATTTTATGGAATATCCCAATTTTAAGGGCTACAGGTGGGCAACTTTTCACAAATTTTCGAAACCATTTACTGTTAAATTGGTTGTTTTGATTCATTTGACACCCACATCTACTAGACAAAAGAAGCGACCGACTTCCAACGTCCAAGGCAAAGCAAACAAAACCCATTACCACAGCGAAACTTGCAACTAAACTTGTCTGTATAAAAATAGTAAACCCTACCCGATACACCATAAAAGTGTATGCAAGACCAATGCATACCAATGCACTGAAAAACTGGATCACTGGCCAAAAGTATATTTGAAAGCACTTGTTTACCAAAATTCCAAATATGGTAATTCGGCGATATGACGAAGCTAGCAGATTATATTTGTCTAGTATATCTACTCGATCAGAGCTTCCCACAAATTTAATTGTTTTCCTTAAGGTTTTTAGATTATTATCAAGTTCCTTAATGCTTTCAAAGCAAATAGGTATTGTTATCATAACTGTAACACATGCTACAAAATATGTAGGGATTTTGATCAAAATTGATAAAACTGCATATAAAATATACCAGTAACTACTTACAGTATTTTGAATACTTTTATGTGTCGAACTTAACAATATATCAGCTACCGGAATGAAGATTAGGTACAAAATAATTGTAAGCATTTGCGCTGAAACAATTAACAATTTTAATAGCTTATTTTGCCTAATTTTTGCACAAAAATGCAAATCTAAAAATCCATTTGGATTATTGGTTATTGTGTTCAACAAACAGCAAAAGTCTGATGCACTGATGTAATATCCAATGGAATAACATGCTTGTCCAACTACCATGAAGAAGACAAATCCATGACAAAGAGTGGCAACCAAATTGGTTTTGGTTCCGGAAACAATGTTAAGGATAAGTTCAACTGTAATATTGACCAATCTAAGGAATTGAATTACAAACAAAATTGCACGTTTTCTTGATTCGATTTTGGACACATGAAATGATTTAGCTTTGGAATGAAATTTGATTGGAAAAAGAGAGTATGATGAATAATATCATATGTTGCTTAATATAGAAATATTCCGGATGTTCTTTGATGTGAACATTTTGATACTTTGGTTGCAACTTCGATGTGAACATATTTACGCTTATAGAATAACTGGTGATAAATGTAAAAAGTTGGAACATGTTTATTTGTGTTGAACTAGAATTTTTTATGTATGAATTATTAAGTGTTGTTTTGTTTTCAAATGGACATCCTTATTATTATTTATTAAGTGTTATGTATGTTATGTACATTTTTGTCTCTACATTATCGTAAATGTTGTCTTTCAATATCTCATATAAACTCATTTATATTTTGGTGGAGTGTGGTATCCAATATTGTTAGATGTTTCAAAGAATTAAAATATTTATGTATTTAAATAGATACCGTAATACCATAGTTTGCTTTGGGACATATTAAAGGTTGGGCAAAACTATCAAAGGCTCTAGTCAATTCTTAAAAGTTCTTCAAAACTGCCCACTCGTTCCTTAAAACAATTTGATAATACTTGTTTGAATCACATAACAATATAAAATACAAATATTTCATGGCAATTCGTGCAAACCGCTACATAAATAATTTCTTTGCATAACCATGCATTAACCTATAAAAACTTCAACTTCAATCCTTTTTACATTTTAGCGCGAAAACTGAAAACATTGTTTTATTCCAATTATCAACACAAATAGGAAGTATGTTTAGCTTAAAACAAACTGGTTTAAAATTAAATGACGATCAAGAGCAAATATATTATCTGTGTGTTTTATAAAAGTTAGGATTATGTAAGCTTCACAAAAATTCAATCAGTTTAGATATAAGTATATAATTGTTATAAAACATTGCTATCGTACATCCAGAAAAAAATGAAAAACACATTTCTTCTTTGCTGCAAATTCATTTGCTTAAGGCTCCTGTTCACCCCTTGATCTTTTCCAGTTACCGCCGTCATTGCATTTTTTTGTGCATGCGGAACATTTTCTAACTAAGCAATATGCATGCATTTGACATGATGTGCTGAGGTGTGCTCTTGTGGTCGGTTATGGCTAATACGTATGCTTTATAAAAGTTGATTAAAAATATGTTATGACAATAAAAGCACCTAACAGGTCAGTAAGCTATAATTTCAATCGCATTATGTATTTGAAACTTTTAAAATTATTAATCTAGTTACATTAGTTAAGTTAGGAGATCGTCTCAAAATTCACTTTAAAAAACCCGCTTTCCACTTTAATCAAATAGGCCACAGTGATGATGGATTCACTATTGCCAATTAGTCTCTATCAAAAACCACAACACTTACAAACTTGTAGAAACATTCATTAGAATCGCTGATATCGATTACATAAAGCTTACTACTTTTTAAATTGAGATTTGCACCTTACGTCTTCAATTCTTTATAAATATCGAGAGACCTTAGCAAAGATGTTGATCAACGGAGCAGTGGCTGAGGATAAGTAGATGCCTACACACGTTATAACAACTCTGTTTTGTTGTGAGGTAGTTTCGTGCACGAGAGCAGTAGGCTGTAAGTGGGGTACAAGCCCATACTACATGAATTGGATCTATACTGCGGTGATAAGGCCAGCACTCCTCTATGGAGTGATGTGTTGGTTCTCACACTCAATAAAAAGAACTGCTTAAAACACTTATACAGTGTTCAACGCCTAGGCTTGTTGTTGACATTAGGGGTTATGCGCTCGGTACCAACCGCAGCACTTGAATGCCTCTTGATGACGTGCCAATAAAAGTCTACGCAGAGGGCCTTGCGTTAAATACCATGCACAGGCTAAAAACAATGACTGTTGATCAGAACGGTCGCTAAGGGGCAACCTAAAGCGACCTACACACACAGGATTAGTAAAGGACCTGGGAGATGCACTCCCTGCTCTCAGCTTTCCCTGCGACTTTCAAAAAAACAGACCTCTAAAGCAACTAAACTTTGAGGTTGACACAAAACCCAGAGAGCAATGGGAAGAAGACGGTGAACCAATCTCTTTCGAGAGCAGTGTACAGTGCTACATTGATGGCTCCCGTCACAATAAAAGAACAGGCTGCGCCTTCGTCATTCACTACGAAGGTGAAAGGTGGGAAGAAAAGATTCCATTCGGATCTCACACCTCGATATTTCAAGCAGAGGTCCTTACAATAAGCAGGGCCGCGTCGACTATGTCCGCAGCTTGGGAAGAAGGAAAGCAAATTAACATATATGCTGATAGTTTAAGTGCACTTGAAGCTCGTAGGAGCCTCTGGCACATGACTAATCTTGTTTGTTAGAGAATGCCTAGAGAATTTAATTATTCTCGGCTCTTCTCACAGTGTAAAACTTATCTGGATCCCTGCTCATGCAGGCTTCTATGGTAATGAAGAGGCTGACACCTTGGCCAAGGAGGCAGCTTCCGACAGTCATTGGTCCTGAACCAATATTACCAGTATCAAAAGCGTTGGTACTGTCAGCCATTTTAGAATGGACATCAAAAAAACACGAGGTTTACTGGAGCCAGGCCAGCTGCAGAGCTACCAAGGCACTAATAAATCTACCATCAGTAAATGTATGGAAGAAATGCCTCTCCTGGTGCAAACGCTCCAAGTTGAGAGACTTCATCCACATTATTACAGGGCACTCTTATCTACAAGCTCATCTTTTTAAGATTCGAGCTGTAGACTCAGAGTTATGCCCTCATTGCCAAAATGGTGCAGAAACCAGTCTTCACTTCCTAGGAAGTTGTGACAGGTTCACGCTGGATCGCTTTCGAATCCTGGGTGCAGCAGTACTTAGTGAAGAAGAGATCAGGCAATCTACCCCAACCACTCTTCTAGATTATATTAGAAGCACTGGCCGGCTTAACCTTGGCCGTATGGGAGAGCACAGGTATAAATAATCATGAGAATGAATGTAAAGGGTGTGCACGCAATAATCCTACTTATGGATTCCGCGTCTGGGTGCTTAGATCATAAATATCGAAGTTAACCAGCCCTAAATATACATACATACACAACTGCAGTAGTATAAATTAAGCAAATTCTCGGGTGAAAGGTATCATTTGATAGAACCACCCACAACTGTGAACTACTTAATAACTTATCAAACAATAATTTTGCTACATTTTTTTGGAAACCTATGAATAAGAAACAATAATAGTTGTAATTGATCCATATAGTTCCATAACCGTACAAAATGTGTTTGGAGACATTCATTTACCAAAATTGTCTAAATTTGGATTTGATGATGGTATGTTTCCATCAAGGAATACCTATAGTTCAATTTGACAAACCGTTCATGATCAAATAGTTTTTGTGATTTATTTAAATTGGTGTTAAGTTCTTTAACAGTAAGAAATAAAATTGCAAGAGCTAACATGAATAGCACACAGCACATATATAATGTTGGTATTTTGATTAGTAAAACAAGCACATTTAATACTACATTTATCATTTGGCTTTCAAAGTATGGAGAACAAAAATTGTGAATATTTTTAATTGAAAATTATATATCAACAAAGGGGATAAATCCAAGAAAAGTAAATACCTCTGTTAATTGTCCGAGCAATATCACGATAAATAGCAGTATTTCGTAAAAACGATGTAATAATGGACAGAGCACATTTTCATGTTTTGTCTCATTTTGAGGTCTAATTATGATGTTAAACCAGCAACAAAATTCTGTCGCACGATCATCAAATCCAAATGCATACATTCCCGTTCCTGTTACTAGTAAAACTACACCAGCGTAAAATAGAATTTGTACAAGATTTTTCGGTTCATTAGAGAAAAAATTGAGAACAAACTGAGTTGAGAAAATAAGTAAATTCATGAAATGTAAAAGAAACAGATTGGACTGTTTGGATTTGTTTTTTAAAACATAAAATGCATTTGTATCTGCATTAAATGAAATTGGAAATAAGGTTAAAGAAGTATAATGAACAAATTTACTTTCGGTCGAAATAATTTTAACTATTGTTCCCATTTTATCGCTGGTTGATTGTATTTGTTTTTGTAATATATATAAAAAAATCTGAATGAAATGTTATTTGATCCTGACTGATACTTTCGGGTTTTGTGAAGGGGCCAAAATCGTGAATATAACTATTTTGAGATATACTTTAAACTGAATTATTTCTTAGTCCTTTTTGCACTGGCATATAAATTTGATTATGAAACTTGAAGTATGAAATTATCTGAGTTCTTCTATATTGATTTAGCAAACAACTATCGCAAACATAGATACATAGTCGGTCCCAAAAGTTCTTGCCCGTCTTTGATCACTAATAACTTTTAAACAAATGGACCAAACAACCTCTACCTTACATCATTGCATAGCTAAGAGTCTAACTTAAAAAAGAGCCAAACCACTGACATGTAGGTTTTCCGATTTGTTAGTTATAGCTCATGAACTAAACAAGATGCAATGCTCCAATGTAGAAAATAGGTTGTGATTCAAGGTGTCACATTTTCAAGGCTTCTCAAGAAGAAAGATTAACCACAAATTGGATGGAGTTTTTAGTGAATTATATCCCAGTCTTTTGGCAATTAATAAATGGTATCAGTTGTCCGCTAATGGAAAAATCAGTGTTTTGGGGAATGAATGAAATGAACAAGTCCAACACAGTAAAATCCATGGAATGTTGATAAAGAGCAGGGCATACTAAAATAGGGTTATACACTTACGATAAGTGTTATAGCACAAAATGTTAAGCAAACTATTAGTAGTGTTTGGCGTATAATGCTTAAGGGTTTTGGACTAACCCCTTGATATGCTAGATGAGTTTCTCGAATAAGGCATCTCATGAAAAGTTAATTCACAAATCAGATTTTGATCAAAATCTTACCCCGTGGTGTTGCGATTTCTTTCACTTCCCAGACCAAGTAGTAGCCATAATTTAAACGTCCGCCTAATATGACTTATTTAAAACCAAAATCAAGAAACTTTATCCATTATTACGAAAGATATGGCTAGTTAAAAAATTATTGGAAAAAATATGCCAAAAATCGGGGTTTTGACGAAAATACGTTCTGCGACCTGGTTCGCAAGTTTATGCAACTAGTAATAAACCCTTGTACAGATATTTAAGTTAGACCCTTACCTATACAATGATGACAAGTAGAGGTTGTTTGGTCTACAGGTTAAAAAGTTATTAGTGGTCAAAGACGGGCAAAAACTTTTGGGACCGACTACGTAACAATAAAATCGGCATACGGCATACCTTTTGTTGGAACAGGGGCTGTGTGTGACAAAGTCAACAAAATGCACAAATTAACAAAAGTAATACAGCAAAACAGTACTTGCGGAGGAAACATATCTGACTAAGGAGATTCTTGTGTTGGCGTAAAAGGAAATGCTTTTTAAAAGTGACTAGAATGCAAAAAATATGGTCATTTTACGGGTTAATTAAATTTTTCGCTGGTAAAACTTTTAATTCAAACGAATTAACTGTTCTTTGCAAACGCACAATGAAAGTTAGATGCCTTGCGCAGAATTTATGGGTAAAATTTAAAATGTATGTAAAATTACGAGGTTTAGACGATATTCTAAGATCTAGCAATCAGTCAGGAAGGTGTAATTACAAAATTGATTTTATGTTAGAAAAAAAGTTCTATTTTATTAAAAATTGCTCCACAATTTATAACTGGAATTGTAAAGTAGTAGAACTGCAAGATTATTAGACTGAATGATAAAAACGAGTCAGCACTTAACTATACACATATATGAATGACGAAGCAGTACATTAAATTCTAAACTAGTACCCCAATGGAACATGTTTTCGAAACTTTTATTTTCTGATTTATTCAAACAAGGCATATATAAGCTATTTAAACTAATTCGTAAAGTATTTTTAGGTACTTTGTGAGATTTAAAAACGATTACAAGCAAGTGTACTGTGCTATATATAGTATTACTCTTGACTCTAGGCAGTGATTAGTTTTAAAAACTATTCGAAATTATCAAAAACAAGTTTTATTAATTACACGGCGTTATCAATTTGTGCCATCACATGACTTATTTTGTAATTGGTAGTGGATCCAACATTCTAAATTTTAAAGGCGGTGATTTTATCCAAATGGTACAATTGAGAAAGGAAATATTTTACCACGTGCTCAAATTTTGATAATTTTTTGTTTTGATACCAATGCTTATTCTTGTAGATAGCATGGTGTAAAATGGTTCACTGCCAGTAGAATTTTGAGATTTATAAAACAATGTTTTGGCTTTATATAGACACATGTAGTAAAAGCAAAAATTGACAAATCCCTCGAAATTGACGAAGAACATTCCAAATGAATTCCTTGGAGCTTCGCATAATTCAAACGATATATTATGTTAGAACTGTAGATTTGAAAAACAACAGGTTGTTAATTATGTCGGAAAAATTCCAGTTTTTGTGAAAAGTTTCCTTCTTTTGTTGTGCATCAGATATGATATCTGATTGTCTGATTTAAGCAATTATATTGTGTGCTATTGTATGTATAAAGTACGTGAACATATTTGAAGTAGTGTGGTATCACAGAGAAATCATAAAAATCATTAAGCATAGTAGAAAAATATAGTTAATAATACGTTTTACTGGTGAATACGATAGTTTATTGTACTATCATGTGCAAAACTCACACATTTAAAATATAATTTAAAACTTTGTGCCAAATATACTCGGTCTATCCGGTTATTTTATTTTTACACTGCTTTTTATGTCTAATCTTTCTACATTTCACTCAATGTGCTCATTATGTACAATTGGATGATTTTATTAATTCACAGATGAACCAATTTTGAAACTCCAGTGTTTCACTCACTCTTATTAACATTACTGTCGTATTTCCATCTTATATAAATACTAATCATTCTGATTTATTATTATAATTAAAAAATCCAGTATCCTAAAAACAAAATGACAGCAATCTACTTAAAACTGATTTCCTATATTAACTAATACTCGTGGATTGGAACCATGAAAGTAACACACATTTTCATTTTAATGCTGTATCGACAGTTAACCAGAAGTATTAGATGCCACTTCGGTGATTCATTCATGGTTATCGAAACGTAATTTTTATTGTTTACAGAAAAATCTGTAAATCTGGTCTATTTTATTTACAATGGACTGATTTTGATAGTTGGTGGATTTTTATGTTTATTTAACATATTATTTTAGATGAATGCTATTTGTTGCCTTAGGGGCTTGTCAAAAACAACCACATGCTTGTTAAACAACTTTTGAAACTGAGATACGATTCCGAATTAACGATTTCTGTCCATTTATTTTATGCCAAAATATTTTAAATGGATGTCTCTATTATAAATGTTATATTTTACGACGTTATTTTGCAAAAGTTTGAAGTATTTCCACGAGAGAAAATATATCAGCTCACATTTTTTCTGACCACCGTGGAACATTTTTACACTTTAAAGGTAAATGATTTAAGGAATAATTTGTATTTATAGTTTTTTATTGAATTTGCCACCACTACACTAATTAATACGATTGGACTTTTTTGCTTCCAAGAAATGCTAAAGGATTAAAACTAAAGTATGGATGGATTAGGTTGCTACCAAGTTTTCTATAAAAACCAGAAGGGCTATTGCTTACCATCGGTTGACCAATTTGTTGACACGGAAATGAGCGGTCTGGAGTTCAAAATGAAAATGAAGCACTGCTTTTTCGAATTATAAAATTTGATCTTTTAGCCAAGGTAATTAAATTACAGAACTAATTTAAAATAAAATACATTTTAATTGAGACTATTGTGCTTTGATCGCAGGTTATTGTTTCCAGGTGGCTGGATGTGTATGAGTATGAATGGAGTAGATGGAAATATGCTGGGGTTAATATCAACAATGATAGGAGCAACGGACAAAAATAAGGGATTTTATAATGAACCTGTTGCTATTGTTGGCATGAGCTGCCGATTTACAGGGGCTAACATTTTGCAGGAATTCTGGAATCTTTTGTAAAGCAAAGAAAGAATGCACCAGCCCCAATGTTACCGATGGAAAAAGAGCACTGCATTTTTAAGGGATGTGTAAAAGAGAAAAATACTCAAGCAGGGTTTCTGGCAACCCAGGTTGATGAGTTTGATGCAAAGTTTTTTGGATTGAGTCCCAGAGGAGGCCTATTTTCTAGACAAACAAGCGAGATTGCTGAATGGATTGGTTTGGGAGGTTCTGGAGAATGGTGGTGTCGACCCGCTGAGTTTGCTTGGGAGCCATACTGGGATATTAACATGAAGCTGGATGAATGATTACAAAGACTTCGTGCAAAATTCAAATGGACAGACTTCTTTCGAATGTACGTGGGGAAGGGGAATACTATGGAAACTGTGCTGATTCACACGGGTAGTGGGGAAATTGGCCTCAGAGCATTTCAGGTAGCCAGGAATGTTGGAGCCCGGATAATTACCACAGCTGGAAATAGGAGAAAGCGGACATATCTCAGAGAAAATTTGGGGATTGAGCACATGTTTCATTCGAGAAGCACGGCATTTCAGAAAGAAATTTTGAAGGTTACCGATGGCCATGGAGTTGACGTGGTGCTCAACTCAATTACTGGTCCGGTTATGAGGAAGGCCTCATTAAAGCTTTGCGCAAAGGGTGGCAGGTTTGTGGAAAAGAGTAAGCTGTCAATTTGGTCAGAAGAGGAAGTAAAAGCCTTGCGACCTGACGTGAAATATACCATTGCAGATCTTACAAATTTGGAAGATGAATGTTGAAGAAAGTTTCTGGGACAAATGCAATATTATTTGAATGAAGGCAACATAAATGGTTTACCACATGTGAAATTTGACTCGTTACGCGCTTCAAAATTTTCAAAAAGCGAACCACATTGGAAAGGTTGTTATAACTATGACAAAAGTAACAAATAAAGATGGCGAATGGACGACCCAAGTACCGCTTTTCAACGGAGATAGTACATATATCCAGTGTTGGGGATGGCTAAAAAATTTCGGTATCGGTATCGTTCTCGGTATTGCCTTCAAATTATTTGCGGTATCGT
>JAQFXM010001861.1:0-28623 GCA_034693345.1 Entomobrya multifasciata
CTGTCCGCTGGTATTTAATTGCTGTCCGCTGCTGTCCGCTAAGTACTGTCCGCTAAGTACCACCCCTACTATGCATATGCTGCTGTCCGCTGTCCGCTGCTGTCCGCTAAGCACTGTCCGCTAACTTGTGTTTTGCTGTCCGCTAAGTTGTGTTCAGCTGTCCGATAGGTACCATGTACCTTGGTGACCTTATAGGTACGACTTTATTGAAAAGATACACTAAAACTAAATCATGCAACTTGAATTTAGTATGAGTATCGACATATATTATATTATGGATTCAATAGGCATTGAGTCCAAGATCGACTATTTCAAGTTGGAAGTGGGAAGTGTCTGGCTTTCACCAATTTACGAATCACCCATGAAAGACTTCGGCCATGACATATCCAACTTCACTGCAATTGAGCCCCAATTCGGCACAATGGACGATTTTAAATCCCTTTCCAGTGCTTTGAAAGCCGCAGGCATTAAATTGGTTATGGACTTTGTACAAAACCATTCCAGTGATCTGCATATGTGGTTTAACAAGAGCATTGCCAGAGAAGGAAAATACGAAGACTTTTACGTTTGGAAAGATCCTAAAGGTCATAGTCATGATGACGAACAAGGAAATCCAATCGTACCAAATAACTGGGTAAGAAACAAACTTACTCTCATAATAATTAATTAAAACGTCATTAACAATTTTAAATTTGATTCATTTGCTGTTATCGCGAAGTGATTTCGGTGGTCCAGCGTGGACATGGAATGCACAAAGACAACAGTTTTATCTTCATCAGTTCGTTTCTGGTCAACCTGATCTGAACTATGAAAACCCCGAAGTTTTGAAAGAAATGTTGGCAGTTGTAAAATTTTGGCTGGATATGGGCGTGGACGGCTTCAGTATGGACACAGTTCCAAGCATTTACGAAGATCAAAGATTTCTGGATGAACCTCCAAATCCTGACAGGGATCCTGACTCGATTCCATTTGACCATGGATACTGGTTTCACATTTACACGTACAACTTGCCACAAACGTTGTATGCGTTTGCAGAATACAGAAAGCTTTTGGACATTTACACGTTATCTGATGGAATCGATGCATGTTGATCGAAGCATATGTTAATTCGTTGGAAGAGTTGTTCAAGTATTACGGAACAACGGACAAGCCTATTGCACAATTTCCATTCAACTTTGAGCTGATCAAGAGAGTTACAAAGAATTTCAATGGGACGGATATCGCTGGGGTTGTCGACGAATGGCTGGAAAAAATGCCGGAAGGAAACACAGCAAATTGGCTACTTGGCAACCATGATCAACCAAGAATTGGATCCAGATTTAGTCCAGAAGTTATTGATGCGTTTAATATGCTGACTATGCTGCTGCCTGGAAGTCTAGTGACTAGTCTAGTTACGGGGAGGAGATCGGAATGCTGAATACTAATATAAGTAAGGATTTTATGCAAAAAGCAACTTAAATATGTTTTCAACATTGAATTTATAACTTACTTAAATAGGTTGGGAAGACACACTAGATCCAGCTGGCTGCAACAAAGGGCCTGAAAGGTATCACTTGTTCTCTAGGGACCCTGAAAGAACTCCGATGCAGTGGAATGCAGAGAAAATTGCAGGTTAGCTTTAGCTAGCAATCTTACACTAACACAGAAGGCACACAAAAATGTACGCACATTTTACAAAATTCCGAACATAAGTATTTTTGTTAACGTAAGGTTTTTCAACGGGAGACAAAACGTGGTTGCCTTTAAACCCTGATTATATTACGTTAAATGTGGAGGCCCAGAGGAACGCGGTCGGTGACAGCCATTTGAACGTTTTACAAACGAATTGCTGCTTTGAGGAAAACGGACATTTGGAAATTCGGCTCTTTGGAAGCGTTGAATATTGACAATGGGGCTGATTTTGGATACTCACGGTTCGTTACCAAACTAAAATAAACCCATCAAGCTAGGAGTAGTTAAGTGGCGAAGCAATTTGCAACAAGTTAGTTGTGCTTCCACAGTTTACAGTTTAATTTTTACTGAAAATTGTAGCTTACTGGCCCTTTCCATTTAACTGTAACCGCTTGTTACAAACCAACACCCGATCTTTGCTACGCTCACTTAAACGAGTCGAATGATATGTCACTTCGTATGGGTGACGTCGTAAAAAATTGAAATCGTAATCGTAAGGTCAAGTGTGGGGTCATTTGAGGTCAAGTGTTGGGTCACTTGAGGTCAAGTGTAGGGTCATTCGAGGTCAAGTGTGGGCAGTTTAAGTACAATATATGGCAGTTTTGACATGTTTCTGGACCCTAACTTTTGACCCCCTTGACCTTTTGGGGTCAAACTTTGTGGTGAAGGAGGACATGACCCTAGGTACCTTTGACCCAAGTTTGGTCCAAATCTGTCAATGCGTTCTCGAGTTATTGTGGAGACAGACAGACAGACGGACAGACGGACAGACGGACAGACGGACATCGTGAAGTCAATAAGTGGCTTCGCCACTTAATAATAACAATGGTCATAAAAGCAAATTATTTTTTTGACTGCCAAAATATAAAACTTGAGTCCTCTGTAAACGCTTTTATTCTTGTCTACACATGTAGTAGGCTAACTACAGACATTAAATTTCTTATAATCACCATAATTGACTCTTGCATGGAGTGTTTTACCTGAGCATTTGTGATGATGAGCTTTAGTGTATACCTTTTAATAGGTGTAGCAGGTGTACATTTTTGTGCAGTGCACTGTAAAGATGGCTTGAAATGATAGCCTATTGGCTTAATTTTGCTGCAATGATGCGAAATATTAAAATATATCATACAAACTTATGGCAAACATCACTGAACACTACAATCCTTTTTAATACTTTTGCTGTGATGTCTGTACACATTGTATACAAAATTTAGTGAGTTGATTTGTCCTAAAAGTTTTTTTCAAGGTGGTTATCATCCAAATAGATACACATGTATACATATTTGTGAATTTATAAGCCGGCAAGTTATGAATACCTACACAGATGGTCCACATTTTTGTTCAAACTCATCATCAACTTAGTATTCAACTCAATTTAAAATTCTGATGAGACGCCAGAAGCAACTTTTGCTTAAAAACTTTTGGTGCAGTATTGAATCATGAACTCCCAAGAGATAATTTAAATGCAAGCAGTGGTAGTGGAGGTGCCAGTAGTGATGATGATAGTGGGGGAAGGTAGCAGATGGTAATATTTATGAAATCATTGCATTTTTAATGAAGTCTGGAAAGGAAGAAGGATGATGATGGCCTGGCGCATAATAATAATAGCGAGCAACTGCTACTACAAGGGAAATGCAAAAACTGCATATTTGTGTTCATTCCCTTTCACCTTCCAGCCGGTCACAGAAATAATGTATTAACTTTTCTTGATTCTGGAACATAATTAATGATTTGCTCGTATGTTTGTCCAAAGCCGGCTTAATAATGTCTCTATCGCTTTCGTTTACAACTCATTTTTCACGTTTCCTCCAATTTGTTCTTTCACATCAATTACAAAAATGGCACATGGTTAGTACATTCATATGTTTGTCTATAATCGTAAAACGGATGACACATGACACTTAAAACAAAGTTAATTAATGAAGTTGGAAGTAGGTTAGTGAGATCCCAACAGATATAGGTGACATATGCGGGGTTATAAGAGAAAATTACTCATATATTTATTTTTATCCCTGCAGTTTAGAATTTTAAGAATAAACCTTATACTCATATTTATATACAGAATAGTTTCCCTTGTCATCCCGCATTAACCCGCCCCAACCGCATACCAATTAAGGAAAACATGCAAGCGTGATCTAATTAAAACACATTTTGGTAGCTCCCTCACACTCAAAGCTGACCGTTGCAAATTTATGTACTCCCATCGGCTTTACTTGGCTGGTAAATATAGAAGACGGGATACAAGGTCTCGTATTCCCCATCCCCCACCACCACCACTACTACCAGACTCATTTACTCCATTAACCTGATTCGTTCGCTTTATTCATGTTCATATAGTTCATAGTAATGTTGACCGTGATAGCAAATGATTATTGAATTAGCACAACTAATTTGGCACTGGAATGGGGTAATTAATTAAGACAGAATGCATTAGTCGTTTTTAAAAAACCAAAAAAATATTTTCCTTATTGTAATGGCCATGTATATAAACGACTTGATATATTTTCAAGGTAAATTACCCTACAAATGAACATGCACATAAAATATAGTGGTCTAGAAGTGCAATTGTTGCATAATTTCTGTTGGCTGCAGTTCAATTTTACTACTTTGTTTAGTCCATGTTCACGTTAATAATTTGACGGTTGCAAGTTAATGACAATTGACCATCGTTTATTTTGAACCTTCAAATTATGATTTATCCTTATCTGCTACATACTACATATTATGCTAATATGCTTTTCCTGGAATATTTTGCATCAAAACTACAGCAAACGAGTATACCTGAATCATAACAACCATTAAATTCATTCAACAGAAATTGTGATGATGACAATAATGACGACACTTTCGTTCATGAAGCAAAAAAATCACCGAAAATCCGACATGATCCTATTATGAAGCTTACTGCTACTTCATGCGTATTTATTTCATTACTGCGAAAAAATGACGATAGTGATAATGATGATGATTACAATGTTAATGATGACATTGATGACACACACGTCGTTGTGTGGTGTGGTGACACTAACTGAAACTTAAATACATCATGACTATGACTATCATTACTCAATTTACTCAATTCCTTTTTCTTTGAAGTAATTTTGGTTAGGTAGGATTTGCGCGTGGATTCTTGAACGACTTCGAACGAAGAAGCGTGATGATGATTTATGGGAAAATAATGATTTTTTTGTTACTTTACCCATTAGCATGTATATGGTGTAATTTAATATAATAAAAATATAAAATTTGATTCCCGTGTGTAGTAAAAACGAATTGATTCTCTGCTACTTGCAAAAAAAAACTTTATGAAAAATGATAGTGTACTGAGATAATGAAGTTGATGATGTTGTGGTATGTAATCATGTAAACTTTCTCTTGAAAACATGTACTATTCTACATCAACACTACCACATCATCATTGCCATAAAAATCAAAATTCATAGCGTTATAAGTGGGTGCTAACACAATCATCGTCATTATACTTACTTTATATCCATTATCATGATTCATGATAGCACCATCGCACCATGAATATAAGTAGCACTTCATTATATGCTTAGGTACATTAAATTACATACTAGATTAATGGATTTTCAATTTTCATGTTTTACTTTAAAACACTCAAATTTCCGATAAGCTAGAGTTTCTCACTGAAAATTATTAAATTTGATATTCCACTTGGTGTACTACTAACAAACTAAAATATGAGTAACATGCAAGAATTTATGAAATTTAATCCTCCATAGTACACGAAATAGTGAAGTATTTTATCAAATTACCATATTCATGAAACAATATCTAGACCATCAATGCCTAATGACGGTTGGTAAACAAACCACAAAAAAATTAATCAACGGGTGTCACACGATCGTACACATTAAAAAAACTCAAGTCAACTTTCCTGACTTGACACGTTTTCCAAGGTCGAATGAATGAATAAAAAATGATTTATTGTTCAAATTTGTTTTAGGACTTAAATCTTGGGATATGGATTCATCCCATGTTGACCTGACCTGTGAACTTTTAAACTTGGCAAATGCCGCCCCTGAAGGTGACGAAGCAAGAAATGGTGAGTGATTTTTCCCAAATCCTTTCGAAATGAAAGATCCTGTTGGCTGTCACAGTTTACATGCCATGTCAAATGACAATTTTCACAGAAAATCAATTTTTCAGCGCCTTCAAATTTACAATATATTGTGTATCTTTTTTTTTCCTTTCCAAATCCAACAGGAGAAAAGCTGGTGCAGTGGGCAAGCGAAAACTTGGTGGTGGAAGTGCTCATCCACTGTCAAGTGAACACGTTGCTCCAGTGCATGAAAAACCTCCTTTCCAGCTTTACCCGTCACAGACACATCATCCATGCCGGATACACTTTCCAAGGGAGTGGCTCATGGATTCTCCAGGTTCATTATTATTCTCTACTCACTTTTTCTTTTCTCCCTGTACCACTCTCGCTCACTACATCCTCATTTCACTTTTCTTGTTTCATTTATGAAAAAGCTGCTGTACAGCAAACTTTTTTAATTTGTTCGCTTCAGCTTTCATTTTTCTCCTTTTTTTGCTCGCTCGCAGCAAGACACGGCACGGGAGATGTGAAACTTGGACATGTTTTTTATTTATGAATAGCTGTTCTGGTCATGAGAATTTTTGCTAATGTAGTTGACCGCTTTATTGCCATTTCCGCTTACATTTTCCCTGTTTCATTACTTTTTTTTTCTTGAAAAACATGTATCCATCTACTTTATTTTCTTGGTCGGTTGTGTGAAAAAAATGAAAAATAGGATGGAACCTTCAGCGTAATGGACTTTCTGGAGTTATGGGCTGAACCGGAAGTAACGCGTATTCTAGGCGCGTACAAAGGTGATATTAGCGTATCAATTCATTGTGCGACTGAGAGTGGTTGGACTGAGGAAAAGTTTCGAAAGGAGTCCTTCTCCAAACTGTGCCAAGTGCGGATGAACCCGCCGGATAGAATACTTGGTCACTCGTCCGGGGTTATCAGTTTCGTCGACTACATTTCCAAAATGCTTGTGACGGCCTCTCTCAAAGAAATCCTGGAACCTTCAGAAATTGTTGGCAACATCAGATTTAGTCACCCAACCCTTTATGTATTCCCAGGGGGTCAGGGGGATGCCGCCTTGTTTGGCATTAATGGTTTCAACATGCTCATTGATGGGGGCTTCTCCCGTCGCTCCTGCTTTTGGGACTTTACACGACACCTAGACAGGCTGGATGCAGTGCTTCTGACCAGGGTCAATAATAATGCCATGTGTGGCCTGGACGCTGTGCTGGACAGAAAGCGTCTTAATTCCGTACACCCAAATATTGGACATTTTTTCGGAAATGTAATGGAGAGAAAACAGCCCCAAGGGAGTGGAGACGATCCCCCTAATGAACCCCAACCAGGTCCCTCATCAGATCTTCTCGTTAGCCTTAGAGATACGGGTCATCGAATGGTGGAGAATCTAAGAAATATTAACCTAAAACCTCAGCATTGTTACCGAGATAATGTGATAGAACCAATAAACCTCTACCATAAGGTTGGTCATGGAAAGTTAGACATGTATGTACTGAATCCCGCCAAGGACTCCCGAGAAGTTCGTGAATTTCTCAGCAAATGGCACAGTTCCGATTGCAAAAACTTTGTCCAAGCAAAAATGTCTGTGAAGGTGGAGCCCGGAAAGGAGATGAGCTATCCAGTTCTTAACCTTGTGTCCATTTGTGCCCTTGTCGTATGGCAGCCAGACAATCCTCGTGAACCTATCACAAGAATTCTATTCCCCGGAAGTACCCCTCAACAGAAAATATTTGAAGCTCTTAACAAATTGAAACATCTAGAATTCCTCAAATATCCCATTTGTTCAGCAAAGACATTAGCAGCAAGTCACAAGAGTAGGGCCAGATCGGAGCGTGTGATAAGTGGGGCAAGACATCATTTGAGTAGTAGCGTTACCAGAATGCCTGCAGGTGAACAAGTGGATAGTTCAACAACAGGAGTTCAGTCCCGAAGTCAATCCGTTCATAGAGCACCTTCATATTCCAGTGTTACCAGTAAATATGGAATACGAGCAAAAATGTCTTCCACTCAACAGCAAAAGAGTGAATCAACTGCTCAGGTAGCGGGAGACATAGATAAGGAAATTTTAAAGGAAGAACAAGGAAATAAAATTTCCGCAGATCAAAAGGAACGTAAAAGTAGGGATAAGGAGAGAAGACGCACAACTACTGCCGAAATATCACAAAAAATTATTCCCACTTCAGGTGGGAAATCAGAAAATAAAGAGAAAGGTAAATTGGAAAAGGACAATCTTGAAACAGAGTCCGCTTCAAAGAAACGGGAACACCGTGTGTCCAGCCGACGTACTGATACCAGCGTTAGTAAAGGTCTGATAAGCACAAACAAGGGAACGTCGTCGAGTGCCACATCACTCGCTTCAGTTACGGGTACACCCAGTTCTACGGCTAAAACAGCCACTTCCAGAATCGCTTCCAGAATAGATACCGGCGTGAGAAAAGGTGGTGCTCTGCCACAAAGTCCAGCAAAACGTGAAGGGGATAATGATGCAAAGCCTCCAAAGAAATACGGAATTGGGGTAACGCGAACAAGTAGAACTGCCAGCGCAGCCCCCGCTACCTCAGGTCAGACTTCCCCTCCTTCAACACCACCCAAGTCTGCAAAGGACGCTGTCAACCGAAAGGTTGTAGAAACCAAGACTGCACGACGATCTCTCATTGATACAGTGAAACATAAAGAAAAAGACAAAATATCTTCATCATCAACAACATCGAAAACATCAACGAAATCATCATCCACTACTACCTCCAAGTCTAAGACTGTCAGTCAAAAGTCCACTGATTCACCCCAACCTACTCCCCCACCGGCTCCCACACACAAGTCCTCAAAACCATCCGAACCAAAGCCGGTCCGAAGACCAGGCCAAACTACTGCGGCGGCTGCAGCAGCTGCAGCGGCCGCTGCTATTGGAGGTGCTGCGGTAGTAACAAGTGCCGCCCTTCATGCAAAGGGGAAGAACGAAGTTATTCAAGAAATATCATCACCTCAGCAAGAAGAGGCGGAGGAGACTTCCGCAGAAAAGGTGGTTGAGTCAACAACAGAAGCCGCTCCAGTGACCACGAATGGTGTAGGTGCTCACGAAGGTGAGGAGGACAAACATGAAGATGAGGGGGTTGGTGGGGAGGAGGATGAAGACACCGCGCCCAAGAGTCCTGTCACTGAAGAAATTATTGAACAAGTGCAACAACAAAATGGACTTCAAGTTTCAGCTCCTCAAACTGAATCCAGTTCTGAATTAAGTTCGTTAGATCATACTTCAGTAAATGAAGAGATTGAGGAACGGGCACAGACTGTAAGTGAAGATGTAATTACAGCCATTGCAAAAGATCAGTTAAGTCCTGGAATGCAAGTGACAGAGTTGCCCTCTGAAAGTCATACTATCAGTGAGGGTGTTTTACCAGGAGAAGAGGAGGATGAAAGAGATATTATTATGGGGGTGGGAGGAGAGGAAGAGGATGAAGAGGAGGAGGAGTACCTTGTTATTGAGAAGGATGAGTCGACCACCACTGGGGCAGATGACTTGGAGGTGATCGACTCAAATATTGTAGCAGAGGAAGCGGAAAAGGCGAGAAAAGATGCGGCTGCTGCCGCGGCTGTGGCTGAGTTAGAAGCCGAAGCACATGCAGAGGAGAAGGGTCCACTTGGTGAGGATGCTGATGAGTCTTCCATTGAAAAGGAGGTGAATGAAGAGAAACCTGAAGTAGAAAAGGAAAATGTGAAAGAAGAAGCTGACGAGGAAACTGAAGCAAAAGAAGAAGTCCAATCTACTTCTGGTGATGACATATCCAAACCTGATGAGATCCTTAAAGTTCCAGATGAGCAAGAGGCTCCAGAAAAGGAGCGGTCCAGAAAGGAGGAGGAAGCGGAGACTGAAGTTAATGATTTGAAAGCAGTCGAACAAGAAATTAGTCCGGTAGTAGTGGACAAAGCTGAACAGCAAGATGCTGAGCCCGTCGCTGCGGAAGAGCCCCCTCAAAAAGAAGAGTCTGAGGGTGAAGATGCGGTAGCTCAAGAACCGGAAGTTGTAACAAAAGACATTAGTAAATCCGAAACTGAGGCTCCCGCTGGGGAAGAAGCTGAACCTGAAGAATCCGTACCTCAAAAAGATCAAGACACGGAAAAGGAATCTGATAAAAAAGAACTTTCCGAAGAAATTGTAACGAAAAAAGAAGAAATTTCTGTAGAATCTACTCCTTCTACAGCAGAATTAGCTGCTGTTGAAGAAGAGACCGCCTCCAAAGAGGAGGAAGATACCAAAGTTGCCTCACCTGTTGCTGCAGTGTCCAGGGAAAAGACTCCTGAACCTGAAATAGCAACAACAGCTCCACCAGAAAAAGGTGAAGTCATCAAAGAAGAACCCGAAAAAGAAAAAGAAGGGGATGTGCCTGCAGAAGACGCCATTGACACATCAGCACCTGAAGTAGTGGTACAACCTGAGACAAACAAAGCTGCTGAATCTGAGAAGGTCGATGAAAAAGAAGAAGAAAGTGTACCAGTTGAAGAGGAAGTTGTTGAAGCACAAAAAGTTGAGCAAGTAAATACTGAGATAACAGAAAAAACTGATGTACAAGAAAAGGAAGAAGTGCTTGTCAGAGGGAAACGATCTCTGACTGAAGAGGTGCAAGATGAACCAAATGTTGACGAAAAAGCTGAACCTGCGGAAAAAGTTGTTGAGGAGAAGGAAGAAGAAAAGGCTGGTGACGACACAAAAGCCAAAGAGGAGAAGGATGAAGGAAAATTAGAAGAAAAAGAAACTTCCGCAGCAGCTTCTCGCGAAAAGACTCCGGAACCGTCCGTTGCCACCACGGAGGTGCTGGAGGAGACCAAAGAGGAGGGAAAAGTAGAAACTGCTGTTGAAAAAGAAGAGGATGAAGGGAAAGACGAAGTGGTGGAGGTTAAATCAGAAGAGAAAGAGGCAGCTGCTGCGTCTCGTGAGAAAACACCAGAGCCGTCTACTGTAGACGAGAAGGACGATAAAGAAGAGACAAAAGAAGTGAATGAAGTAACAGCTTCGATAAAAGAATCTGAAAAAGATATTCAGATTGAGGATGATAAGGTGGAAGAAGTTGAGAAATCTTCTGAACCTCAAGTAGCCGAAGAAAAAGTTGTAAAATCTGAAAATGAAGAAGGTGTGACACAAGACGCAGTTTCAGAACCAGCAGCATCTCGCGATAAAACTCCAGAGCCAAGAGAGCAAGCTGTTCCACAAGACAAGGCACCAGAAGTGGAGGAAGCAGTCTCCAGGGAAAAGACACCAGAACCTGCCGCTGAAGCACCTGCCTCACGTGAAAAGTCCCCTGCGCCAAGCGAAAAAACTGCTTCCAGGGAAAAAACACCCGAACCGGTAGCGGAGAAAGCTGAAGAAAAGGCTGATATTTCACGTGAAAAGAACCCAGAACCTGAGGCAGACGTTGCTTCACAGCCTAACGAACAAGCTGTTGAATCTAAGCAGGCAGCTTCGCGTGAAAAGACACCTGAACCTGTCGCTGAAGCACCTGCCTCACGTGAAAAGTCCCCTGCTCCAAATGAAAAAGCTGCTTCAAGGGAAAAGACTCCAGAGCCAATTGAACAAGTGGCGTCAAGAGAAAAATCCTCCGTGCCCAGCGAACAAGCTGCTTCACGTGAAAAAACTCCAGAACCTATCGCTGAAGCACCTGCTTCCCGCGAAAAGTCCCCTGCACCAAATGAACAGGTAGCATCTCGCGAAAAGACTCCTGAACCATCGGAGAAAGTGGCTTCACGTGAAAAAACGCCAGAACCATCAGAGAAAGTGGCTTCACGTGAGAAAACTCCAGAACCATCAGAAAAGGCTGTGTCAAGAGAAAAATCACCCGAACCTGAAGTAAAAGGGGCTTCACGTGAAAAAACACCAGAACCATCGGAGAAAGTGGCTTCACGTGATAAAACACCAGAACCATCAGAGAAAGTGGCTTCACGTGAGAAAACACCAGAACCATCAGAAAAGGCTGTGTCAAGGGAAAAATCACCCGAACCTGAAGTAAAAGGGGCTTCACGTGAAAAAACACCTGAGCCATCTGAGAAAGTTGCTTCTCGGGAGAAAACACCCGAACCTGAAGAACAGGCTAAGGTATCCGCTGTACCTAGTGATAAGCAAGCCGAACCTGAACTAATCAATGTGGAAGCTGAGCCTGTACAAGAAACAATTACTAAAGTAGATTCTGCTCCACAAGTTGAATCTACACCTACCATCGAAGAGAAAGGTGCATCCCGTGAGAAAACACCAGAACCTCAGCAGTCAGCATCTCGCGAAAAGTCACCAGAACCTGAAAACGATGAAAAGGTACAATCCGGTGAAAGTGCGGAGGAGGAGAAGAAGGTTAAGATTAGCGAGGTTCAAGTTAGAGTAAAATCGGAAGAACAAGAAAGTGAAGACGGTGAAAGTATGGCAGTGGATAGTGTTGTGGATGAAGCTCTCAACAAAGCTATTGAAATTGTGGGACTAAAAGAGGATTCTGAGGAGGCAACAGAAGATAAAGATGAACTTGATGAAGAAGTAGCAGATGACGCTAAGACTGATGAGGCACAGGTACCTGAATCCACCACAGAGCTAGAAGTATCTGTTGAACAACTCGATGTTACTTCCAGTGAAAAAGAAGCAGCAATTTCTCCAGCCTTGTCAGCTGAAACGGAGTCAACCACTGTAGAATCAGCTGCTGACCTTGAACCCATAAAAGTTGATAAATCCGAAGCTGAACCTGAAATGGCTACAGTGGCTAAAGATCAAGATAAAAAGTCCGTTGAGGATACTACAGTTGCAGAACAGACCTCCAAATTGGAGGATAAATTATACGAAGCTGTAGTTACAGAAGAGATAGAAGAAAAGATTGAGGAGAAAGTAGCGGCACCACCACCAATAGAATCTTTACCAGCCACAGAGTCAAAAGAACAAGCCCCCAGTGGCGAATTAGAGTCATCTCAAACTACAGAAAAATCACCAGGTCTTTCTAGAGACAAGACTCCAGAGCCTACTCCTTCCGAGAAAGCTACATCTCGAGAAAAGACACCCGAACCTACCCCAACAACAGAAGCACAAAATGTTTCCAGAGAAAAATCTCCAGAACCAACAAAAGAGCAGGAAGTCTCTGCTGAGCCCTCTGTATCCCGAGAAAAATCACCTGAGCCTGTACCCAGTGAAAAGACATCTGAACCCTCACAACAAAATGAACAAGTAACTGAACCCGTTGACAAATCACCCCAGGCTCCGCTTTCTCGAGAAAAGTCCCCTGAGCCTGAGACAGTTGCACCTGTTGCAAATTCGCAAACTGAAAAACAAAAGGTCGAGGAAATTGTTACGGTGGAGAAAAATAAGACGAGTGTGTCTGAAACACAACCACCCTCAGAATCTAAGGAATCTGAGGTGATTACCACTGAACCGGAAATAAAGACTGATGACGTAGTAGCTGAAACGAAGGTAGATTCGGAAGAAGTCACTAGTCAAAAAGAGATTAGTCAAGTGGTAGAAGAGGAGAAGACTACCACTGTTGAAGCTGAGAAAGCTATTGAAAAGACTGACGCGCACGTGCCTGAAACATCCACTGATAAAGATGAGGTGTCTGCTGATAAAGTTCAAGAAACTGCAGAGCCCACAACTTCCAGAGAGAAAACGCCTGAGCCTACTACTGACGTGTCCCGAGAAAAGTCGCCTGAACCTCCAGCAAAGGAAAGTACTCCAGAACCTGCAATGTCCCGAGAAAAATCCCCTGAGCCGGCAAAAGAAAGTACACCCGAGCCTGTGGTCAAGGGAAGTACCCCTGAGCCTGCATTGTCACGGGAAAAAACCCCTGAACCGGCAAAAGAAAGTACACCCGAGCCTGTGGTTAAAGGAAGTACCCCTGAACCCGTATTGTCACGGGAAAAAACTCCTGAGCCAGCAAAGGAGAGCACACCCGAACCTGTGGCTAAGGGAAGTACTCCTGAACCCGCACTGTCACGGGAAAAGACACCCGAACCTGCAGTCAAAGATACAACTCCTGAGTCCACAGTCGCAGTTTCCAGAGAAAAGACTCCAGAGCCTGCACCTTCGGAGGCTGCTGTTTCAAGAGAAAAGACTCCGGAACCTGCAACAAAGGGATCAACACCAGAAGCCGCAATGTCAAGGGAGAAAACACCAGAGCCTGAAGAATCTACTTCAAAAACTGCTCTTTCTCGAGAAAAGTCTCCAGAGCCCGTAGAAGAAACAGCAGTTTGTAAAGACGAAAAGTCAGCTGAAGCAACACCTCAGCAAAGTGCTTCCAGAGAAAAGTCCCCAGAACCAAAAGAAGAAGTTGAAAGTTTGCTTAGCGAAAAGGTTGTTGAGCAGGTAACCTCTGTGTCCAGAGAAAAAACACCAGAACCACAAACAACTGAGAATGAACCCCAAACAGGAGCACCTGTGGAGGTCCCCTCAGTTTCTAGAAAAAAATCGCCAGAACCTGAAGAAAAGGCTGAAGATAAAGCAGCTGAACCTGAAAAATCTAAAACGCCAACAGAAGTATCTGTATCGCGAGAAAAATCTCCGGAGCCACTAGCGGAAGTAGAAGCCGTCTCTGAAGACGTAAAGAAATCAACTGAAATCACTTCTCTGGAAAATGCTCCAGAACCAGCAGCAGCTGCTGCAGAGAAAAAAGATGATGATGTTGCACAAGAAACATCTACTGCATCATCTGAGAAACCACAAGAGGAGTCTGTTGACAAGCAAGCTACAACAAAATCTGTACCTTCCCAAGAGAAAACTCCCGAGCCTTCTGTGTCACGAGAAAAGTCTCCTGAACCAGCAAATGCTGCTGTCCAAGAGTCTACCAGTACTGAAGATAAAGTATCTGAACCGGCAGCAATTAAAAAAGATAAATCACCTGAACCAAGTGACAAACATGAAGTGTCAGTATCCCGGGAAAAGACGCCAGAACCAAGCGAAAAAACTGATGATAAAGTTTCGGTGTCCAGAGAAAAATCTCCAGAACCCGCACAATCACAAGAAACGGCAAAAGATGCAGGGAGTTCTCAGCCACAGTCTATTTCCAGAGAAAAGTCACCAGAGCCTGCAGTTGTCTCCTCAGAAAAGACACCAGAACCCACACAGTCCCGAGAAAAGTCCCCAGAGCCAGCTGAGGATAAAGGCGAGGGAACCGGGGAGTCCGCTGTCGCCGGAGAGGGAACCCCTCAGTCTGCCGTTTCCAGAGAAAAATCTCCAGAGCCTGATCAGGCAAAGGTGGAGGAGTCCACCACCGCCGTATCCAGAGAAAAGACACCCGAGCCCAGTGAAAAAGCCGTAGAATCTTTATCAACAGAGCCTGCGGTGTCAAGAGAAAAGTCGCCAGAACCTTCTGAAAAGCCTGCTGAAGACAAACAGGGCGATTCCGCTTCAAAAGATAAAACTCTTGAGCCCAGTGAAGATAAATCTATTGTCGAAGAGCAAGTTTCTTCAGCATCGAGGGAGAAAACACCTGAGCCAAGTGAGGCGGAAAGAAAGGCTAGTGTAGAACACGTTGTTGAAGAAAAGAAAGAAACTACAGTTCAAGAAGCTCTTTCCCGTGAAAAGACACCAGAACCTGTGAAAGACTCCAATTCACAGGCAGCTTCTCGAGAGAAAACACCAGAGCCAGCAGTAGTATCACGAGAAAAAACTCCTGAACCTGTTAAAGAAGGAACTGAACAAGCAGCATCTCGGGAGAAAACTCCTGAGCCTGAAATATCTACAGAAAAGTCCTCAGAACCATCCAAGGACGCCGGTGCGTCAAGGGAAAAAACGCCAGAACCTGCAGCCGTTTCACGGGAAAAGTCACCCGAACCTGAGAAGGTTGAAGAAGCAGCTGCATCTCGAGAAAAGTCTCCTGAGCCAAGTGAAAGCAAACCAACAAAGAAAGCAAATGAAAAGGTAGAAGAAAAACTATCATTATCAAGAGAAAAGACACCAGAGCCAGAGAAAGTGAACAGTGCTTCAAGGGAAAAGACACCAGAACCTAGTCAAGTGATATCTAGGGAAAAATCCCCTGTTCCTGAAACAGAACAAGCAGTTTCAAGGGAAAAGTCTCCCGTACCAAGTGAAAAGATTACAGATGAGCCTTCTGTATCCAGAGAAAAATCACCCGAGCCAAGTGAGAAACCCTCCAGCCCTGCAGTTGATGCACCAACAGAGACAAAAGTCACTGAACCTGCAGTTGACTCAAAATCTGTGGAGCAAGTTGCGGAGAAATCTGCAACCGAGATTCCTACAGAAAAAACAACAGAGTCTGTACCAGTACAAGAAGAAATAATTGTTAGCAAAACAGAAGTGTCAGTTGACTTAACATCCGTATCTGAAAAACATGCAGAGAAAGAAGCGGAAGAAAGTATAGAAGCTCATATCACTGCCGCCACTGACGTTGATGATCAAGATCAAGTTCTTCTTTTAGGTCAACAGCCACTGCTACCTGAGCTAAAAGACACAGAACAAGGTGACAGCGGTTTCAGTGGCCTAGATGAAGATATTTCCGCTCCTCCTAGTCAAGTTGTAATTGAAACAGGAAAAGATGAGCCACTGTTATCCTTAGAACAACTACCTGTTGATAAAGCAGATGAAAAGCCAGAAGATGAACAAAACTTGGAATCGTTAGAGTCAAGAAAATTATCTGTGGGTACTGATGATGAGCACTTAGGGGCTGGTAGTGCTTCATCCCGGGAAAAGACTCCAGAGCCAGCAGATGACAAGGTTATAACAACGACAGAAGGAAAAGTCCCACGAGAGAAATCTCCAGAGCCATCAGAAGAACTGAAGGAAGATAAAAAGGATGACGATTCCCAAGAGAAAATATCTAAATCTGCTGCTGACAGTGCAGTGGAGCAGGTGGAGGAAAAAGAGACAGATGAACCTGTCAAGCAAGATCAGCAACAAGTTGAGCAAACAAAACAAGATGATGATTCAGAAAAAGGGAAATCGCCCGCACAAGTGGTATCCAGAGAAAAGACACCAGAGCCAGCGACCACTGTTGTAGAAGAAAAGGTTGCGTCCAGAGAAAAAACGCCTGAGCCCTCTCCAGTTGCTGATGCTGGTTCTAGTGAAGACAAGGGAGCTTCAAGAGAAAAGACTCCTGAACCAGTTGCTGTTGCTGGTGCAGTATCACCACGAGAGCCAACTCCTGAACCTGATGATAAAGAAAAGGTCAGTGTGGAGCGTGCCGGATCAGCTGAACCCGAGAAATCCCAAGAGTCAGTTAAGGTCGAGCAAGCTGACAAAAAAGAAGGAGAAAAGCATGAAATTAAAGTAGAAAAGGATGAAGCTGATAGTGCTACTGCAGTACCCACAGCAGAGAAAACTGAAAAAGAATCTGTTGTGGAATCCGTTTCAACGGAGAAAGGTGAAATAGTGCAAGAAACTATTCGTGAAAGTTCAGAAAAGTTGTCGGCAGGAAAAGATACACCCTTAATGTCAAGTCAAGAGCCAGCAGCACCACCATCATCGTCTTCTGCTGCTGACACTACAAAAGTTGAAGTGGAGGAGAAAGTTCAAATAGATGAGAAAATTTTGGAAGAAAAGGAGGGAACTGTTGCTGAAACGAAAGAAGAAAAAACCACTGAAATAGAAAGTGTTTCTGACATTGCAGTCACCTTAGCACCAGCATCTAGTTCAGAACAAAAGACCGATGAGGAAAGTAAAGAAGAAAATGCCATTGACGCTGGAGCTTCCGGCAAGGGCGAAGAAAGCAAACAAGTCGATGAAGCACTTGAGACAACAAAAGAAACCGACAAGGCGGAAGTTAATGCAAACATTGTAGAGGCGGAGAAGGTCACTGAGGAAAAGGGAAAGGAAACAGATAGTAAAGAACAAGAATCAGATGGAGTGACCAAGGGAAGTGTAGAAGCTGCTGCTGCAGCAACAGTTGCCTCTGCTGAGGCAAGACATAAAAGAGATTCTGAAATGGACACGGATGAGGATGAAGAACATGAAAGGCGGTATTCCGTGGCAAGTGTAATGGGTGATGAGCGTGTACCTGATGATTTAGATGATGCATTGGAGGAAGATAAAATGAGACCGCCTACAGATCTCCTTATTGATGTTGAAGGAAAGGATGTTGGTGGTGATATAGAGACCTCAAGGGAGTCACAATTTGGATCCGAGTCAAAGTTGTTGGATGATGACCAACCGATGACGGATGAGCCTGTGGCACCATTAGGAGAAGAACTGTTGATTCTGGATAAAGAAACGTTGGTTGCAAGTGTAGTACAGATTGATACAACTACAAAAGCTGCAACGGAAGAGAGCTCACAATTAAGTACACCTCATACTGAAGTGGTGCAGGAAGAGGACAAGACAAAAATTTCACCAACAATTCAAGATGAACCCACCGCAGTGTTGAAAGAAGCAACTCCTGAAAAGGAGACTGTGAAAGTAGAGGAGAAAGTTGAGGTGGCTAAGCAGGTTGAGGTGGTAAGTGAGGAGAAAAAGGATGAGGAATCGAAAGCAGTTCCACCAAAATCTGAAGATGCAGCTCAACAAAAGCAAGAAAAGGCATCAGAAAAAGAGGAGGAGCCTGCTGCTGAACCTATTTCTACAAAGAAAGAGGAGCGTTCACGACCCGCTCAGATTCCGTCTGCAATTCCTTCAAAAATCCCAAGGGAATCGAGGGAGGTGATCCGCACTCCTGATGAGGTGGCTGACTTGCCTATGCATGAAGAAGTTGAACCTGGCACTTACGAAACAGATGAATTTGTAAGAGATGATGATGACGATGGCGGAGATGAGCAAGATCAAGAAGTGTTGGGTGCTTCTGGTCAACAAGGTGACCAACTTGGTCCTGATGAGGAGGAATTCTCTGAAGAAGATCATGGTGTAGAGGCGATTCAAATTGCAAGGTCGCCCCTTCCGCCAATTCCTTCAAAAGAACAGGAGGAAAAAGAAGCAGAGAAAGAAGAAGCAAAGCATGAAGTTGCTAGTGAGGAAAAGAAAGATGTAATTGCTTCTGCTGATGAAACATCTAAAGACAAGCCCGCAAAAAGCGAGGATAAGCATGCTGTGAGCGAACCTGAACCAAAACAAGAGAAAGAAGAAGTGAAAGAATCGGTAGCTAGTGAAAAATCTGCTGAAAAAGTGATAGAATCCAAGTCAGAATCCGTACCAACAAAAGAAGCGGAGAAAGCTGATGACAAACCTGCTGCAGAGACGGTTGATGTTGCTCCTGCAGTTGGAGATGAAAAAGAATCTGTTAGTCCAGCCAGATCCGCCTCACCAACGAAAGACGGGGAAACGAAAGAATCAATTTCCCCAGCTAGATCTGCATCACCAGTAAAAGAAACGGCGGAAAAGAAGGATGCAAGCCCAACTCCAAGCCCTGCACGTTCTGCTTCTCCTGTTGAAAAAGAACAAATTACAGATGCTGCGCCTAAAGTAGAAACATCCACAGAGCAAAGCTCTGCTAGGGCACCTTCCCCAGAGAAAGAAGATAAGCAATCAGCCTCCGCCCCCGCAGAAAGTAGTCCAGCTCGCTCAGCGTCACCAGTAGAAAAAGAACAAGTGGGTAGTTCCACTCCAGACGCTGTTGCTCCTTCAGATCAAAGCCCACGGGCAGCATCACCTGCAAAACAGGAGGAAATTAAGGAGCCCGTCATTGTAGAAGAAGATAAGACTACTACCGCTTCCGCAAGAGCAGTTTCTCCAGAAAAACAAACTGAAGAAGCTCCTAAACCAACTGAGTCAGTGAAAGAAGAGGTTGTTACGAAATCTGAAGGAAAATCGGCTGAAAGTATATCAGATGCAAAAGACAATATGAGTCTTGAACCTGGCCGCCAACCAATTACGACATGCGTTGTGATAACTCCATCAACACCTCCAGTATCATTAGACACAACAGACGAAAGTCAATTCCCGATGCCAGAGGAGAAAATTGTAGGCGAAGATATTGATGATGAGTCTGCTGCTGCTGCTCAAGAAAAAGTTACCGCTGAATCAAAACCAGAAGCATTAAAATCTAGTGAATCAATTCAGCTAGAATCTGGCGATGATTTAAAAGAACCTGTGCAACTTAAGCAGCCAACACCCACACCAGAGCCAGAATTGAAAGGAGCTTCTGATCAAGAAGGGGATGAAGAACCTGTAAAGCCTTCTTCAAGATATTACGAAGAAATTGCATTTGTTGAAGAAATTTCAACAGCAAAACCTACAGTAACAGCTGAACAAATCATTGAAAAGTTGGATCAAACTCGAAAACTTTCTCAAGCATCTGGTGCATCAGAACCGGCGACAACTACCGCCACAAGAACATCCGTAACAAGTGCCCCACCTGCTGAGGAAATTTCCCGGGTAATTGACGAAACTTCTAATACAATGACCACCTCATTTTGGAAAGAAATTCCTTCAACTTCCTCCCAAGCTGAGGATCTCACACAAAAAGATGATGAGTTACCATCAGAAAGAGAAAAGTTGTTCGAGTTACCCCGAGATGATGATGATGGAACTGGAGATGATGAGGAGGCGGGTGGTGAAGCAGGCCAAGAAGAATCTGGTGGAATACTGGGTGCAGTTGAAGCCGGACTTTTGACAGCAGCCAACACCGTAAGTGCAGCTGTTGTGCACCAAAGCCCAGAAAGTATAGCTATTGTAAGCAGTCCAGAAAGTGGTAGGACACCTGAAAGAAGGGAAAGTTTGCCGCTGCCACCACCACCACCAGAGAACAATGAAGAAACAACAACAGCAGTGCCCACAGAGCTGCCTCTTCCAGAACAAGCAGCTCAACATCAGGATAAAACCCCAAGTCCGGTCAGCGAACAAGAAAAGCATGAGTTGGAAAAGGGAGAAAAGGAAAGTGAAAAGAAAGAAGTTGTGGCAGCGATAGCGGCGGAGGACAAACAGAGTGACACAGCAGGTGACTCGGTTCCCGCACAAAAAGTAGAACAAGAAAAGTCCATTACTGAAAGTACAGTGACGGTAGTTAAATCAGTGGAAACGACAGCCGTAACTAAAGAACAGGATAAAGTTGAAACTGATGTGAAGAAAGTTGAAGAAATAAAGCATGTCGAGGACACTACTGCCTCTACCTCCTCCTCTGCGTCAGTTATGGAGGCCGTTGGTGACGCTGCCAAGATTGCGGGAGGGGTCATAGCAGCCGCTGCAGGTGGTTTGGTTCTTGCTGCTTTTGACCAGGTCACTTCAGTAAAGTCTGAGACAAAAACATCTGCTCCTGACACATTAGAAGAACCTTCAGAAGCAAGCATGCCTGGAATGAAATCCCCAGCAAATACCCCAACCGATGAACAAAAGTTTAGTATACAAGGGGAGGATTTGGTGGAAAAGGTAGACTTAAAATTAAGTACAGTTGATGAGATTGCAAGCACTGCAGAGAAAATTGTGGAGGTGGCTGATATTACAGTGACCTCGGCAATTGTTCAAGCTGCAGAGAAAGTGGCTGACAAGCAGCAAGATGAAAAACAACCAGTAGTAGAAGAGGTCATTACAAAAACAACAATAGAAGGAAAAGCAGAAAGTTCCTCTCAGTCAACCGAGGTTCAGTCATCCGTATCGACCGTGCTTTCTTCCTCTGAATCAACTCAAGTGATTGAACAAATCCAAGATGCAATGTCCACCATTTCTCATCCTGTTGCCCAGGAAGAAGACGAAGGGCCAGGTGTCCAGGAAGAACTATGCACACAAACTATCATTGTGAAATCAAAGCCAGGGGAGAAAAAGGATGAAAAACCTGTACTTTCTCCAGACGAATTGAAAGAAAGCGTTGAAAAGTCAATGGACACAATTTATCATGAGACGGGGAAAAATGAAGAAAGTAAAGAGGATTCGGTAAAAGTAGACGAAGGGGAGATTACCAAGTCTGAGAAGAAATCGGATGTGACGGAATCCATTTCGGTATTGGAAGATCAAATCATTTCAAGCGAACCTAAGAAAGCAACGACGGTAACACCATCAGCACCAGAAGTAAGTGAAGCGGAGAAGAAAAGTGACAAGGCTGAAGGAAAAGATGATGATGATGATGGCGATGATGGGATAAAATCAATTGAGCCTCTTGTACAACAACAAGAAGAACAAGCAACAACAGAAGTGGTGGTGGTGGAAGAAAAGGGTGATGAGATGGGAGTGAAAACAGATGCTGACACGGGCACTCAATCAGATTCTGAAAAAGGAGAAACAGAGGAAGAAAAAGTTCCCGACCAAGAGGTAGCATCGGTAACGAAGCATGATGATGAACAACAAGAGGAAAGGCAAAGTGACAAGGACACGGCAGAGCTGCCCCAAGGATCAATACAGAAATTGGATAGTGGAGGTGATGGTGGTGGTGATGGCGGTGACGATGGTGGGGATGACAAACAAAGTGAAAAGGTCGTTCCAAGTTCAGAAGAACAGACTACTACTGAACAAACTACACAAAGTGAAAGTACAACTACTACTTCTACCACTGCATCCTCTTCGTCCACAGCCACTACTGCTTCTATTGTGACCACATCTACAACAGAAGTAATTAAAAAAGAGACGGCTTCCATTGAACAAATTGCTACCAGCAAAGAACATGATTTGTCTCTAAAAACTTTAAAATCCCCAGAAACACTGAAATCCCCTGAAACAGTAAAATCTCCTATGAGTCAACTTCCTCCCGATGAACAACATTTACAAGATACCACCACCCATACAGTCAAAACTGTTACTCCGCTCGTATCCCAAATTGAGTTAGAGGAAGAAGCTAGTAAAGAGGCGGTGCCCGATCAGACCACCAAAAGGAAAGTTAAACAATTGTCGGATTACGCTGATAAGATTAGGGAAGCAAAGGCCGTTTTTGATACGCTACTTAATGTCGCCAAGTCCGGAGTTGCATTAAGTGGAGCGGTAGATGAATGTAAGAAAAATGCTCAAGAGGCGATAAGACGACATTTAGAAGCATCAGAGGATTACTATTATAAGCCGGCTGCGCCGAAAGAAGATACTGAGATTCCTGTAACACCGGAAGAGCAGGGAATGACGGTGTATGAATCATTGGAACAAATGGCCAATGCTGGTAGCGGCTTATTTGGGGATTTGATCGACAAAATTGAGGCAAAAGAAAGGCATGAGCAGGAAGCTAAGGAACGAGAAGAAAGAGAAAAGGAAACGGGTATTAAGGAACCTGAGCCTGAGCCATTACCAGATTTCTCGGCGGAACAAGCGGTGACCATCGCCCTGCAGCATTTACATGATACCTTTAAAACGATGGAGACTATGGGAAGTCCCAGAAGGTCAAGTAAATTTGCTGCTAGAAGATTATGTCAAGGGGAACCAGGTGGATTGGCGACACCACAGCCACCCCAACAAGAAGATACTTCTAGTTTGAAAGATACTGCAAGTGTAACGAGTAGTGAACCGGGAGAGCAAGAGTTGGATATTGAGGAGCAGAGTGCAAGCTCTGCAGTGTATAGTCAATCGGGAAAGTCTTCAATGTCTGTAAGCATTTCGGGCGCTTCTACGACGCTGGCTGAGTCGGGAGTAAAATCACCTGATGATGTGACGGTCAGTGAAGGGGAAACCTTGAGAGAAAGTGCAGCCAGCTTTACCTCCGGCGTGATTTCGGAGACTGATGAACAACATGAGTTGCAGATGAGTAGAGTGATGATGGAAAAAGTTGGGATAGTCATAGAAAGTGCAACAACAAAGGAGTCGACGCAGGCAAAAGAAATGCATGTTGAGAAAGAAGAGAAAAAAGTTGAATCAAGTTCATTGAGCCAAGAACATAGCCAAATCATGTCAAGTACCCGAAAAATGGAAGAACAACAACAAGCTTCCTCTACTGTGACTACCTCATCAACATCAGCTTCCACCACTACCACGACAAGCAGTCAAGAACAACAAAGTGAACAGTCTACCGCTGCCATTTTCTCAGAAATGAGGATAATCAAGGGCGAAAGCAGTGAACATCAAAGTGCAACAGCTGAAAAGGTCATCACTTCCGGAACCCACGTAGGTTCATCTGAAGACTCTGAAGGAGCTCGAACTACCACCACAACCAAAACAGTTTTTTATGAGAATACTGGCAGTGGTGGAGGAGGCAGTGAATCAAGTGGTGGATTATTTGCCCCATCAGCCTCCTCTACAGGGCCCATGTCTGACACTCCCGGTGGCACAATCAGTTTCCGTACAATCACTACCACAACTACAGATATTTCTCCGGGTGGTACCATTACAAAAACGACAATCACTCGACGTGTATCTACAGATGAAGACCAACCTGCTGAAAAATCATCGCCTGGAAATGGCAAAGGCTCCAGTCCAAAGTCAGTCAGAAGAGCCAGCGCCGCTGCAACTTACTCCTCAAATTCTACTGAAAAACATGTCGCAGCTGCGAACAAAGTTCACGCATATTCATATGTATTTGGCATTGGTGCTGAACCTGATCCTGAGGAACCTGTAGATTCCAGTATAAGCGAAGCCACTGAAACAAGTGAGCCCAGTTTGGCTGCCACGTCATCCGTCCCCACTTCAGTATCCGCCCCTGGTGCAGGTCCAGCATCAACCCTGGCTGCTGAAACCGTTACAAGCACAGCTCGTGCTGTATCATTATCCGAACAATGTAGTGAACACGAAGAAAGTAGTAGCTTTTCTACAAGCACGAGTCAAGTCAGTGGACAAGCTGTAATAAAAGAGGAGGAAAAGGGAGAAAAAGTCACTCGCACCACCATCTCGACAAGTAAAGAAGAGGCAATGGAACAAAGTAGTTTAACCACTACCTCTGCAACAAGCAAAATCATCAGCACAGCTGTTGATAGTCTTCAACAAACTACTTCCTCATCAACCCAACCTCCAACTAGTACCACAACTACTTCCTCAACAGGAGGGCAAACCTCATCATCCACCGGTGATGATACAGGGACCAAGGATTCTGATTCTGTAACAACCACCACCAGAATAGAAACCGTCACAACGAGCCAGGAAGGCGAACCTACCCAGACAACCACAGTGATACGCACCAGAACGGAGTCGGGTAGCTCCAGAGGTTCAGGTGGGGAACCTGCTGCAGAATCACAACAACAACAACCTCAATCATCATCATCGTCCTCCGCTGATATTCTGAAAGAGTGGGGCAAACCTTTAGGTCTCCCCACAATTTATCCCACAACCAACACAGCCGGTTCCAGTGACGCTGGAGGTGCCGAAGGAGGATCTCTTCCTGGTAGCACTGGTCCAGATTCCGGTAACTTTAACGTACGAGCTACCCCTAAAAAGAGTGCAAGTTCAGAAAAGGCTGGTTCATCCTCAAGCAAAGACCATCAACCACCCGGCACGCCTGCAAAACATGCTCAGGGTGCTAGCGGCTCCTCTAAGAAATCCTCTAAAAAGTCATCCAAGCACAGTCCCATTTATGTAGACCTCGCCTACGTGCCTCATCACGGCAACTCGCATTACTGCGACTCGGAATTTTTCCGCATGATCCGCGCCAGATATTACGTGTTCAGTGGATTGGAACCCAGCCGCGAAGTGTTCGAGGGGCTACTCCAAGGAAAACAGCAGTGGGAGGATAAGAATCTCGGTAAGTGTCTTATACATACATTTTACTCCATTTTCTCCCCTTTCACTCAAGTACCTTCTACCATAAACCTCAAAAAACAACAACAACAACCGCAAAAAAAACAATAAAAAATCTAATAATAAAAAAAGTGTTCATCCATCCATTTTTTTCATCTCTAGAAAAAAATAGTATTCATAACGCCATCGCCACTATAGCACACAATCAATAAATAAAAATATCAACAGCTTTTCATTTCTCCATTCATCCGAACATCCATCCCATCCATTCCATTTATCCAATTTCCACTCGTTCAGTACACAAAACCACCACCTCCAACCCATTTCATACCATACCATACCATACCCACCTCCTCTTCACAATTGTAAACCATTTATCTCATCAGAACACAGGAAAAAAGTTCAAAGTGGCAAAATAGGTACTTGTAAAAAAGAAAGAAGTTTTAAGGCTGAGAGAGAAAAGAGAAGATCCATCCAGTTTCCTACCCATACATTTTATTCACCAACAAAAGCAGAGTTCTTACCATCACAACCACCGCCACCACCATCATCGTTTCTGCTTTCGAGATGAATGTGGCTTGAGTGCTTTTTTGCTTTGGTGAAAAGAGAGAAAAAAGAAAGACAAGAGAGAAGAACGAACTCGTTATAGGTTTAGCTGCAGTGGTGGTGTGGTTTCATTTCTATACTGTAATATGAGCTTGTTGTTTTGTTGCTCACTACTGCTGATGCCGTTAGTATAACGGTTAACGTTGCTGCTTCTGCTGCCTTTCTTCATTTGAAAAGGTCGAAAGTGGAGCATGATGTAATGTTCTGCTGTGTTGCGACTTGCGACGATGATGACGATGAATACTTGCCTCTTCTTTTGTATATGATCGTTCTGTTCTGATGATGATGATCTGTGTGTTGTTATACTAATGCATATAGTCACATCAGACTAGACATAACAGACAAACTTATTCTACCAGACTTTTACCCCTTAATGCTCGAAACTTAGCAAGTTTTTTTCTTCAATGCACTTTCTCCTTGGTATATATTCTCCTTATTATTATGACCTGCCTTTCTTCCTTGTCCAAAAACGAACGAACCAAAGTAAAAAAGTTTTCTCTCTATTTTCATCTCTTTTTGGTGGTATGGTGGTGGTGGAAAGGATGTGGAATCCAATAATATTGCATCATAGCCGTCATGAGGTTTTGAGATACAGCTGTGCCAACAGAATCGAATAAGAAGAATAATGTGTTTTTATTCAACAACTAATTCTAATAATAACGTGGATATTTATATTTATACGTACATCTCTTATAAAAACATCTCATTATATAAAAACCCAAATAAAATCTTCACCGACAATGGCTTGATGATGATGATGTTGGTCTGATGGTGGAAAGAAGCATGTCTACCGGAGGAAATAGTCGTTCTGCTCTGTTGTGTCCACCACACAGCAGTCCACGTCGAACTTTGAACACATAACATGCAACCATGCTATGCAATAATGTTGTGTTGTACTTTTGTGTACTTTCTCCATTATCAAAAAGCCTGATGGTGTATGGTAGTGGCACTGGTGGTGGAAGTGGACTGCTGGTTTTTCTTTGGTAGAAAAAAGTAGAACGGTTTTCTGTGAGCTTTACTTTTCTTCTTTCTTTTTCTGGTAGATAGAAAAGGTACGTATGATGGCATCATGGTTCTCTGTAGGAGAGGAATGGAATGAGGATTTATGTTGGCTTGTCGGCCCTTGTTTACACATATCTCTTACTCTCTCTCTCTCTCATTGCATTTTCAAGCTGTAATGCATACTAGTGTGGTGGTATGATGGTGTAAGTGTATATTTTGCCCCAAGAGTGTTGAGTTGAGTGAAAGATGGACATTTTTTCGAGAGAGGAAAATGCATCGGGTTCTTGAGTTTTGGATCGCCGAGAAAATTCCATTCCAATCGCCAAACGCCAACAACACCGGTACCAAAAAAATACTACCCAACAAAGTATTTCATGGAATAGGTATACATTTTTTCCTAGGAATAATGCGATGATGTATACATAACAGGGTAGCTTGATGCCGATATGCTGTCAAGGGGAAAGGAAAAGCACTTTATCTCGCGGCTAGAGAAAAAACCGTCACTACTTGATTATTATGATGATGATGAAGGGTTTATACATGAATATATTGAGCTTTCTCATCTCATGGTCTACATAAAAAAAGAGTGAAAAACTAGACACACTCTTTCTACATTACATTTCAACCCATTTTCTCTTCTCTTGTAACTTTCCTCATCATCATCCATTCAACCTTCAACTTTCTCTCGTTTTCATCATACCAGCACCACGGCCACAAAAACGGGCAAAAACTTTTTTCCTTGTTATGCTCCCTGCGTTTTTATGAATCCGTCATAACACAGTCATGTATGTATATATACTATTTTCAAACATTCCAACACTCTCCACCCCAAAACAGCCATTCAAGTATAAAATGCATCATCATAAATAATCATCATCATCATTGCCAGTATAATAGATATACCAAGTAATAACAGCGCAGCTAGCTCACACATAATATAATATTTTGGTAAAATTTATGATTAGTTTTAATTGCCACCCGAGTAAACTACACAAAATGCTCGGTTTCCTGCAACTAAACACTACAGAATTTCCTTTCAACTTTCCGCTAAATCCCCTCATACACAGAGAATATACATATTATACAGTCATATATGTAAAATACTTACTCCACCAGTGGCACCACATCATCATTCACACTTGCTCAAATTCAAAGAGGGAAAATAAATAGTTTTTCCTATTCCAATTGCTTCTTCTACTGCTGCTGCTGCTGTTCAGCAGTACCACCAGCAGTTCATGTTCATTCATTGAGCATAATCCCCGTCCGGTCATTTGGCATCCTTTCTTCTACATAATGCATGAGAGACACACATATACAAAGAGAGAGAGAGAGCAGAGCAAAATCTGAACCCACACAAAAAATAGTTCGCTAAAAATATCTTAATCTGGGCAATAATGTACGTACGTAAAAGGAGCACATAAGAACATGAACACAAACAGGGGGAAAACCCATAAAATCCATATAAGGAATACACTATTTAAGTATACATATCTTTATATGTCTACAGTCTACCCAGCTTTATTTACGCTTAGTGCGTATCTAATTTTATCTGGTGCGTGGCGAAGCCTGGCGTGGCTCACCTGGCGTGGCTCACCTGGCCTCTGACGTCATCATAATGCTTTTGCTTTTACGCAGTATAAATACTTAAGAAGCATAATACAATCAAGTGGACGTCTAGATCATACAATTTTTGAGCGTAAAAGTTTGACCCAAATTGACCTCAGAGTTGACCCAAATTGACCCCAGAGTTGACCCAAATTGACCCCAGAGTTGACCCAAATTGACCCCAGAGTTGACC